>JAPDLB010000110.1:0-51528 GCA_027569935.1 Clonostachys sp. G952 | reverse complement strand
TATAGAGATAAATTAACTAATAATTTTATATAACTAACTTTTCTTATTTCTAAATAAGTATAATTTTAAATTAAATTAAAATAAACTCTAATATATTAATACTAAATCTAATCTAATAAAACTAATACTCTAATCTAAATATAATTAAAAATAATCTAAAATTTAAATAATTAATTTTTAAGAGTTATTTTTATTCTAATTAATTTAATATAGTATATAATATATTAAAATTATAAATTATATATTAAATTATAGTAGATCTATATAAGTAAATAGTTATTCTTAAGATATAGTTTTTCTTCTAATTAATCTTTATTCTCTATAAATACTTATAGTAGTACTAGATAGATTATATAATAAAGTAATAAACTAAATAAATATAATTATTAGATCTATAATATTAAAAGTAGTTTTATTACTATAAATAGGTTTTTAACTAACTAAAGGAGTATATAATAAATATAGTTAGTAAATAGTTATATTAGATTATTTTAGATAATAATTATTATTACTTTAAGAGTTTTATTAGAAGTATTAACTAAATCTTAAGAGATTAGAATATTTATATTAAATATTATAACTATAAGCTTTAAATTAGAAAGAAAAAGTAGTTATTATTATTAGATAATAAGCTTTCCCTTTTAGAGGTTATAACTATAGCTAGATTATTTATATATCTAGCTATATAAATAGCTCCTATTATTAGAGTTTTTAAGATATTAATACTTATACCTAGACTGAAAGTATAATATTTAATTTTATCTTATAATATTAAAAGTTTAGATATAGACTACTAATTATATTTTTAAAAAATATATATTAGATTATATATTATCTGATCTTAGAATATATCTTTATTTATAATAAAACTAATAGAAAAATTACTAATAAAATATAATTTTCCTATACTTTATAATTAATAAATACTATAAACTAGTTTTTTTTAATTTCTATTTCTATAAGAATATATATAGAGCTTCTAGCTTTTATTATCTCTAGGGTTTTTTAATTTATTATTAATATTATACTATACTATAGTTTTATTATAAATAATTTAGATTATTTTTTATTTAATTAATTTATATTTTTAGTTATTTATATTAATTTATATTTATTAATATATAGAAAAAAAGTTCTTTTAAAATATTTAGTTATATTATACTTTTAAATAAATACTATTAGAATTTTTTTATTTATTTTTTAACTTTATTTATTAATATTTATATAATTAGTTCTTTATATATTATATCTTATTTCTTTTTATTAATAGAGATTATTTCTAGTTCCTCTAAATTATTATTATTTCTATTATTAATTAGAGAAAGTACTTTTTTTTTATATATATATTATAGTTCTTCCTCCTAATACTAATATTATTAAAAGTATAATTTAGTAGTATTTATATTATTATTACTATATATTATTACTATTATATAGTATAAATAACTATATATAAATAGATATTAAATTAATATTAAATATATATTATTCCTAATAAAAATCTTCTATAATAGTAAATATATACTATATTTATAGAAATAAATTAATTAATAATTTTATATAATTAATTTTTTTTACTTATAAATAAGTATAATTTTAAATTAAATTAAAATAAACTTTAATATATTAATACTAAATCTAATCTAATAAAATTAATATTTTAATCTAAATATAATTAAAAATAATATAAAGTTTAAATAATTAATTTTTAAAAGCTATTTCTATTCTAATTAATTTAATATAGTATATAATATATTAAAACTATAAATTATATATTAGATTATAGTAGATTTATATAAATAAATAGCTATTCTTAAGATATAGTTTTTTTTCTAATTAGTTTTTATTCTTTATAAATATTTATAATAATATTAAATAAACTATATTTTTTTTAGAGATTTTTACTATATATAAAGAGTAATATTCTAAGATTAAGCTATATATAATATAATCTATATAATTAGTTTTTAATTAAGTTCTAGTTTATATCTAACTTTTAATTTTTTTTTTTTTTTACTTTTTATTATATAGTTAGCTAAAGTATAGATAATAATAACTTTAAAAACTCTAAGAAAAGCTTATTAAATATATAATTTAATTATAGATTTTAAAGGGAAATACTTATTATTTATAATTAACTATAATACTTTCCTAAGCTTATTATTATTAACTATCTTTCCTTATAACTTATTACTAATTACTTTTTATAATAATAATAATAAATATTTCTAATATAATTATTCCTTATAGCTAGAGCTTGATTATTATAAATAACTAGATTCTTATATATATAATAGTAATTATTAATAATAACTATTAGAATCTCTTTTTAAATATTAATTATTTAAATCTATTTTCTATTAGTTTTATTATAAATAAAAATATATTCTAAGATTAGATAATATATAATCTAATATATATTTTTTAAGAATATAATTAGTAATCTATATCTAAATCTTTAATATTATAAGATAAAATTAAATATTATACTTTTAGTTTCCCTATATAATATAAGATTTAGTTTTAGAATTAGTATATAGTAACTTTATAATTAGCTATTACTCTTCTCTTAAAGATTCTATAGTAATAACTAACTAACCTACTATAATACTAGATACTATTAAATTAACTTTATTTAATTTAATTTTTCTATCTAATAAACTTTCTAATAATTCTATTCTATTTAATTCTCTTCTATTTAATAATACTAATTAAAATAGATATTTATTTATTTAATTTAAAGAGCTACTTTAGCCCAGATTAACTTAAGTTAGTATATTACTTACTAGTACTATATATAGTACTTTAGATTATAATAATTATTAAGTACTAAAGGAATATTATTATAGTTCTCTATAAGTATATTATTAAAGATTAGATCTATCTCTATACTCTTACTAACTATAAGATAGAGTAATAGTTCTAGTAAATATAATTACTAGACCTATATATAAGAGAGTAGCTTTATTACTATAAGTAAGCTTATAATAGAGTATAGGCTTAAATAATTAATATCTAAAAAGAGATCCTAATAGTTATTATTAATAACTACTATTATATATATAAGGATCTAGTTACTTATAATAATCAGGCTCTAACTATAGGGGATAATTATATTAGAGGTATTTATTATTACTATTATAAGAGATAGTTAGTAATAAGTTATAAGAAGAGGTAGTTAGTAATAATAAGCTTAGAGAGCTATTATAGTTAATTATAGATAATAAGTATTCCCCTTTAGGGCCTATAGCTAAGTTATATATTTAATAAGCTCTTCTTAGAGTTTTTAGAGTTACTATTATCTATACTTTAGCTAGCTATATAATAAAAAGTAAAAAAAATAGAGTTAAAGATTAGATATAGATTAGAACTTAGTTAAAAACTAATTATATAGATTATATTATATATAGTCTGATCTTAGGATATTATCCTTTATATATAGTAAAAACCCCTAAAAAAAAAAAATACTTTTAGTTTAGATATAGATATTAATACTTTAAAAACTCTAATAATAAGAGCTATTTATATAGCTAAATATATATAAATAATCTAGCTATAGTTATAATCCCTAAGAGGGAAAACTTATTATCTAATAATAATAATTACTTTTTCTTTTTAATTTAAAACTTATAGTTATAATATTTAATATAAATATTCTAATTTTTTAGAGTTTAATTAATATTTCTAATAAAATCTTTAAAGTAATAATAATTATTATCTAAAATAATCTAATATAATTATTTACTAATTATATTTATTATATATTCTTTTAATTAGTTAAAAATTTATTTATAATAATAAAACTATTTTTAATATTATAAATCTAATAATTATATCTATTTAATTTATTACTTTATTATATAATCTATCTAATATTATTATAAATACTTATAGAAAATAGAGATTAATTAGAAGAAAAGTTATATTTTAAGAATAACTATTTATTTATATAAGCTTATTATAATCTAATATATAATTTATAGTTTTAATATATTATATATTATTTTTTTTAAGGGTTTTTACTATATATAAGGAGTAATATTCTAAGATCAAGCTATATATAATATAATCTATATAATTAGTTTTTAACTAAGTTCTAATCTATATCTAACTTTTAACTTTATTTTTTTTTACTTTTTATTATATAACTAGTTAAAATATAGATAATAGTAACTCTAAAAACTCTAAGAAGAGCTTATTAAATATATAATTTAGCTATAAGCCCTAAAGAGAGATACTTATTATTTATAATTAACTATAATATCTTCCTAAGCTTATTATTACTAATTATCTTTTTTTATAACTTATTACTTATTATATAGTATAAATAACTATATATAAATAAGTATTAGATTAATATTAAATCTATATTATTCCTAATAAAAACCTTCTATAGTAGTAAATATATATTATACTTATAGAGATAAATTAACTAATAATCTTATATAACTAACTTTTCTTATTCTTAAATAAGTATAATTTTAAATTAAATTAAAATAAACTCTAATATATTAATATTAAATCTAATCTAATAAAACTAAATATCCTAATCTAAATATAATTAAAAATAATATAAAGTTTAAATAATTAATTTTTAAAAGCTATCTCTATTCTAATTAATTTAATATAATATATAATATATTAAAACTATAAATTATATATTAGATTATAATAGATCTATATAAATAAATAGCTATTTTTAAAATATAGTTTTTCTTCTAATTAGTCTCTATTCTCTATAAGTATTTATAGTAGTATTAGATAAACTATATAATAAAGTAATAAACTAAATAAATATAATTACTAGATCTATAATATTAAAAGTAGCTTTATTATTATAAGTAGGTTCTTAATTAACTAAAGGAATATATAATAAATATAGTTAGTAAATAGCTATATTAGATTACTTTAGATAATAATTATTATTACTTTAAGAGTTTTATTAGAAGTATTAACTAGATTTTAAAAGATTAGAATATTTATATTAAATATTATAACTATAAGCTTTAAATTAAAAAGAAAAAATAATTATTATTATTAGATAATAAGTTTTCTCTCTTAAGAACTATAGCTATAGCTAGATTATTTATATATCTAGCTATATAAATAACTCCTATTATTAGAGTTTTTAAGATATTAATACTTATACCCAGGCTAAAAATATAATATTTAATTTTATCTTATAGTATTAAAAATTTAAATATAAATTACTAATTATATTCTTAAAAAATATATATTAGATTATATATTATCTAATCTTAGAATATATCTTTATTTATAGTAAAACTAATAGAAAAAAAAGAAAATAACTTTATATACTCTAGTTATAATTTAAAGATATTTTAATTACTATTTAATTAAGTTTTATATAGATTTCTATAATTTACTTTTTTTTTCTATAGATTTATAGAAAATAAATACTCTATATATTATTATAAATCTTATAATAATTTTATAAACTACTTTTATTTATCTATATAAATATCTATATAAATATCTATATATAGATAATATAATTTTAATTAGAATTAGTATTTATTTCTTAAGTTTCTTCTAGAGTTTTATTATATATATTTTCTATTAGAGTTTTCTATCTAATTATATACTAAGGAATTTAATTATTTTATATAGTTTAATCTATATATCTTTAGTTTAGATTTAATTTTTTATTTTTTTTCTTTTTTTTATAAAGTAAATTAGCTTATTTTTTATTAAATTAAAAACTAGTTTAATAATTTTTAATTATTTCTTATATTTTCTCTATATTCTAAGAAATTCTTTTATTATTTTTATATTAGATCTAAAGCTTAATATATTTATATTATTAATAAACCCTATTATTAATATATTAGGAACTTCCTTAAGGGTTTTATATAAAATATTTATATATAATATAAAGAGAATTAGTAATAGTAAGAACTCTTATAATATATTTATCTAGATTAATATTATTATTATTATTTTACTATTAAATTAGAACTATATTATTTTTCTTTTTAGAAATATTTTAATCTAGTTATATATATTCTTAGAGTATTCTTTTACTCTAGTTATTTTAAATAGTTTATTATATAGTATTATATTAAATATATTATTTATATTTAAAAGTAATAGAATAATTAGTTTTTAAATCTCTATACTATTTAGATTATTTTTATATATATCTTTAAAACTATCTCTATTAATTTATTATATTTATTTTCTATCTAGTTATTAAGAAAAAGTTTAAATATTTCTATTATAATTATAATATAATTTTTTAATACTTTTTCTATTATTTTATTTATTATATTTAATAATAATATTAATTATTATCCCTTTAGAGTTTTTTTTTATTAATACTTTTTTAGATTTTCTTAATATTATAATTAAAATAGCTTAAAACTATATTAGAAAATAGTTTAATTTAAAGTTTTTAATAGCTAGATATATTAATATTTAGTAAAATAGCTTTTTATAAACTTTTAGAAAGTTTATTAATATTCTATTTTCTTTTAATACTTTCTATAGTAATATATATTTTAATATTTTTTTAATCTCTTTAAAAATAATTATTATTTATATTAATATTAGATCTTTTTCTTTTTATTCTAGATCTAGAAATAGTTCTAGTTTAAATAATTCTTTTAGAAAAAAAATCTCTATTAGTTTTTATATCTTTTTATTATAAGTTTATATTAATTCTCCTCCTTATCTTATTAAATCTAGAATTTTATATAGTTTCTAACTCTTTAATTTAATCTATCTCTTTAAAATCTAGAGTTTCTTATTATTCTAGTTTATCTTCTCTAGTATAATTTATTATTATTTCTAATCTAATTCTAATATAGTTTTCTTTTTTAATTTCTTTACTTTTTTTAAATTTTTCTATTATTATTTATTTAGACTTACTATATATTTCCTTTATATTATTTTAATTATTTTAATAACTTTAGAAATCTACTATTTTTTTCTATTATCTAATCTAATCTAAAGCTCTATTAGAACTATTTTATCTATAATCTAGTTTAATTAATTAATAATAAAATCTATTAGAGTTTCTAATTATATTATATTTTTAACTTTTAATAGTAGACTTTTAAATCTATTATAGATTTTAATCTTTATAAAAGAGTTATTAGTTTTTCTCTACTTTCTAATACTTTTTATTATTTTAGTTTTTCTAGTTTTAGATTTAGTTTTAAACTAGATTCTTTATACTATATAATTAAATCCTATTAGTATATTATCTAAGCTTATATATTTTATTATTAAGCTTTATATAATTTAAATTAAATTAATTATATTATTTCTTTTTTTTATTATATAGTATAAATAACTATATATAAATAAATATTAAATTAATATTAAATTTATATTATTTCTAATAAAAACCTTTTATAATAGTAAATATATACTATACTTATAAAGATAAATTAATTAATAATCTTTATAATTAACTTTTCTTATTTCTAAATAAGTATAATTTTAAATTAAATTAAAATAAACTCTAATATATTAATACTAAATTTAATTTAATAAAACTAAATATTCTAATCTAAATATAACTAAAAATAATATAAAGTTTAAATAATTAATTTTTAAAAACTATCTTTATTCTAATTAATTTAATATAATATATAATATATTAAAATTATAAATTATATATTAGATTATAATAGATCTATATAAATAGATAATAATTCTTAAGATATAGCTTTTCTTCTAATTAGTTTTTATTCTTTATAAGTATTTATAATAATACTAAGTAGATTATATAATAAAGTAATAGACTAAATAAATATAATTACTAGATCTATAATATTAAAAATAGCTTTATTATTTTCTATTAGTTTTACTATAAATAAAGATATATCCTAAGATTAAATAATATATAATCTAATATATATTTTTTAAGAATATAATTAGTAATTTATATCTGAACTTTTAATACTATAAGATAAAGTTAAATATTATACTTTTAGTCTGGATATAAGTATTAATACTTTAAAAACTCTAATAATAGAAGCTATTTATATAGCTAGATATATAAATAACCTAGCTATAGCTATAGCTCCTAAGAGGGAAAGCTTATTATCTAATAGTAATAACTATCTTTTCTTTCTAATTTAAAGCTTACTACTAATTATTTAATTAATTAATTACTAGATATCTAGTAAGTAAGCTATAATATCTAATATAAATATTCTAATCTTTTAGAGTTTAGTTAATACTTTTAATAAGATTCTTAAAGTAATAATAATTATTATCTAAGATAATCTAATATAGCTATTTACTAATTATATTTATTATATATTCTTCTAGTTAGTTAAGGGTCTATTTATAATAATAAAACTACTTTTAATATTATAGATCTAATAACTATATCTATTTAATCTATTACTTTATTATATAGTCTGCTTAGTATTACTATAGGTACTTATAGAGAATAAAAACTAATTAGAAGAAAAACTATATCTTAAGAATAACTATCTATTTATATAGGCCTACTATAATCTAATATATAATTTATAGTTTTAATATATTATATACTACTATATTAAATTAATTAGAATAAAGATAATTCTTAAAAATTAATTATTTAAACTTTATATTATTTTTAATTATATTTAGATTAGAATATTAGTTTTATTAGATTAAGTTTAGTATTAGTATTTTCTATTAGTTTTACTATAAATAAAGATATATTCTAAGATCAGATAATATATAATCTAATATATATTTTTTAAGAATATAATTAGTAGTCTATATCTAAACCTTTAATATTATAAGATAAAGTTAAATATTATACTTTTAGTCTGAGTATAGGTATTAATATTTTAAAAACTCTAATAATAGGAGCTATTTATATAGCTAGATATATAAATAACCTAGCTATAATTATAGCCTCTAAGAGGGGAAGCTTATAGCTATAATATCTAATATAAATATTCTAATCTCTTAGAATCTAGTTAATATTTCTAATAAGATTCTTAAAGTAATAATAACTATTATCTAAAGTAATCTAATATAGCTATTTACTAACTATATTTATTATATACCCCTCCAGTTAGTTAAGGGCCTACTTATAGTAATAAAGCTGCTTTTAATATTATAGATCCAGTAGCTATATCTACTTAGTCTATTACTTTATTATATAGTCTGCTTAGTACTACTATAAATACTTATAGAGGATAAAGACTAATTAGAAGAAAAACTATATCTTAAGAATAGCTATCTATTTATATAGACCTATTATAATCTAATATATAATTTATAGTTTTAGTATATTATATACTATATTAAGTTAATTAGAGTAGAAGTAGCTCTTAAAAATTAATTATTTAAATTTTATATTATTTTTAGTTATATTTAGATTAGGATATTAATCTTATTAGGTTAAATTTAGTATTAATATATTAGAGTTTATTTTAGTTTAATCTAAAATTATATTTATTTAGAAATAAGAAAAGTTAATTATATAAAGTTATTAATTAATTTATCTCTATAAGTATAATATATATTTACTACTATAGAAGGTTTTTATTAGGAATAATATAGATTTAATATTAATCTGATACTTATTTATATATAGTTATTTATACTATATAATATTAGTATTAGTATATTAAAGTTTATTTTAATTTAATCTAAAATTATATTTATTTAGAAATAAGAAAAGTTAGTTATATAAGATTATTAGTTAATTTATTTCTATAAGTATAGTATATATTTATTACTATAGAAGGTTTTTATTAGAAATAATATAGATTTAATATTAATCTAATATTTATTTATATATAGTTATTTATACTATATAATATTTAGCTTTATTATTATAAATAGATCTTTAACTAACTAGAGGGATATATAATAAATATAGTTAGTAAATAGCTATATTAGATTATTTTAGATAATAGTTATTATTATTTTAAGAATTTTATTAGAAATATTAATTAAACTTTAAAAGATTAGAATATTTATATTAAATATTATAATTATAATTTTTAAATTAGAAAGAAAAAATAATTATTACTATTAGATAATAAGCTTTCTCTCTTAGAGGTTATAGCTATAATTAGATTATTTATATATCTAGCTATATAAATAACTCCTATTATTAGAGTTTTTAAGATATTAATATCTATATTTAAACTAAAAGTATAATATTTAACTTTATTTTATAGTATTAAAAGTTTAAATATAAACTACTAATTATATTCTTAAAAAATATATATTAGATTATATATTATTTAATCTTAGAATATATTTTTATTTATAATAAAACTAATAGAAAAAGAAAAATATATTTATTTTCTATATTTCTTCTTTTTATAAGTTATTCTCTAAACTTATATACTCTTATAATAGCTTTTATAATATCCTTAGTATATTTTATTAGAATTTAAATTCTAATTTTAATAAGTTCTTAGTATATTCTAATCTTATTCTAATTAATTAATTACTAGATTAGATATTCTAGTTTTATAAATAAAATAAGCTTAAATCTATATAAAAGAAAAAAAGAATTTATATTATAAAACCTTCTATAGATTACTCTATTTATAAATAATACTAAGGGAAAATAATATAATTATTTTTCCCTAAAAAATATATATTTTTATAACTAATATTATAAGAGAATAGTAATTATTTTCTATAATTCTATTTATCTATAAATTATATATAAAGATAGGGATTTTTATAATTCTAATATCTTTAAAAATATCTATAAATTCTCCCTTTATTTCTAATTTATTATCTATAATTATAATAAGAATAGCTTTATAATACTAAATTAACTCTTAAAAGAATATTTTTATTAATCTTAAGTTATTATATTTAGTAGTTTTAGCTTTAAACTAACTTATTAAATTATATTTTAAATATAATATAAAATATTTCTTTTTATTATTTAGAAGGAATAAAATATTAAAATAAATTCTAATTATAGAAAGAGAAAGAGTTTTTATAATTACTAATAAATCTATTTCTTATTATATTTTAAATATTTAATATAGTAAGTATAATTAGAGTTATTAATTTATATTTTACTTTAAGATTCTCTATTACTACTTTTAAAATATTTATTTTTCTATTATTTTAATACTTTTATAATCTATTTTTAAATATATCTTTTTAATTAAATATTTCTAAATCTTTTTATAAATAATTATAATATAAGAGTTTTATATATTTAGTATTATTCTTCTAAATAGAGTATTTCTATTAAGAAGGAATTTTATAATTATTATTCTTAAATATTAAAACTTTTTCTTACTCTATTCTTTAGGTTTTTATAAGATTTAAAAATACTTTTTAATAATTAATATATTTCTCTAGAAATCTATTAGCTCTATATTTTTATTAATTATTTAATTAAATATAATAATAGTTTATTATATAATATAAATAACTATATATAAATAGATATTAAATTAATATTAAATCTATATTATTTCTAATAAAAACCTTCTATAGTAGTAAATATATATTATATTTATAGAGATAAATTAACTAATAATTTTATATAATTAACTTTTCTTATTCTTAAATAAATATAATTTTAGATTAAATTAAAATAAACTCTAATATACTAATATTAAATCTAATTTAATAAGATTAATATTCTAATCTAAATATAATTAAAAATAATCTAAAGTTTAAATAATTAATTTTTAAAAGCTATTTTTATTTTAATTAATTTAATATAATATATAATATATTAAAACTATAAATTATATATTAAGTTATAGTAGATCTATATAAATAAATAGTTATTTTTAAAATATAGTTTTTTTTCTAATTAATCTCTATTCTTTATAAATATTTATAATAATACTAAATAAACTATATAATAAAGTAATAGACTAAATAGATATAGCTATTAGATTTATAATATTAAAAATAGCTTTATTATTATAAATAAACTCTTAACTAATTAAAGAGATATATAATAAATATAATTAGTAAATAGTTATATTAGATTACTTTAAATAATAATAATTATTATTTTAAGAATTTTATTAAAAGTATTAATTAAATTCTAAGAGATTAGAATATTTATATTAAATATTATAATTATAAGCTTTAAATTAAAAAGAAAAGATAATTATTATTATTAGATAATAAGCTTTCCCTTTTAGAGGCTATAGTTATAACTAGATTATTTATATATATCTAGCTATATAAATAGTTTCTATTATTAGAGTTTTTAAAGTATTAATATCTATATCTAGACTAAAAGTATAATATTTAATTTTATCTTATAATATTAAAAGTTCAGATATAAACTACTAATTATATTCTTAAAAAATATATATTAGATTATATATTATCTGATCTTAGAATATATTTTTATTTATAATAAAACTAATAGAAAATAATAATAATTAATATTAGATTAATTAAATTCTCTAGATTACTTTTAAGTTTCTTATTAAGATTATTACTAGCTCTATAAAGCTTTCTTAAAAGTTTATTAATTATTATATTTTTCTCCCTAGGAATATATTTAGTAAAGAAGCTAAAGAGTAATATATAATTAATTTAATATAGTACTAAAGATCTAGATATATTATTTATAGCTTTATTAATTTAGCTAATTAGTATTAATATATTTATTTTTAATATAAAATATACTCTATATAGATAATTCTATAGTTTTTTTAATACTATAGTAATAGTTCTATATTTTCTTTTTATTATATTATAATAAACTTATACTTTATTTTAATAACTAGATTTATATTTAATTAAATATCTAGCTCCTTCTATTACTTATATTAATATAGTATTTTATTCTATAAAACTTATATTAACTATTAGAATTATCTCCCTATAATCTTTACTTATATTAAAAGAGATAAGAATTAAATTAAAGATTATAATTTTCTTTAATTAATCTATTACTTTCTATTAGTAATCTCTCTATATAAAAACTATATTCTTTCTTAAAAGATTTATTAAGAGTTTAGCTTTTATTATATACTTTTTAACCTACTAATAATAATAATTAATAATCCCTAGAAAGGATTTTATATTAGAAATAGATTTATATATTTTCTATTTAGTAATCTTAATTATCTTTATTTCTTTAGATTTTTAATTATTTATTCTATAAAAATATTTAATAATAATAGCTTTAGCTTAATAAAAGAGTAATTTAATAGGAGAAATTATATATTCTACTAGTTCTATATTTATAAGAACTTTATTTAAATTAATTAAATACTTTAGAATATAATAATAGATTTCTAGAGTTACTTCTTTATTATTAAAAGTAGAAGTTAGCTTTTATATAATAATATTATTAAGAAATAATCTATATACTTTAGATACTAAGTTATATAATATCTATAATATAATTCTTATAAATTATATTATTAAATTAGTTATTCCTTATAGAAGAATATATATTTTTACTAGTTTAATTAGAATTAAGAATATTATAATATTTCTATTTTTCTTAGTAAGTATTATTTAGTTATATTCTAAGAAAAAGTTAATAATTATTAATATCTTATATATAGTAAAGTCTTTAGAGAATTTATCTATACTAGAAAATAATAATATATTTTATATTATATATATATTATATCTTATTACTAAATTAATTAATTAGAAGTTTTTATTCTTTTTTAATATAAGAAATTAAGAATTCCTATATAAAGTATAAAAGTATTTTAAAATATCTTTCTTTAGTTAGTTATATAGAATCTCTATTACTTTAGTCTATAAAGTAATTAGAATAGGAATTAATTTAATTTATTAAGTTTTATACTTTATAATCTTAATTTTTTAAAGTAGTACTATATTAAGACTTATTCTTCTATACTCTATAAACTCCTAAGCTAGTACTATCTTCTTATTATAAAGAATAACTAATAATAGCTCTCTCTTCTTCTTTATTAAGTAATTTATTTAATTAAATAGCTTTATTAATCTCTTATTATAGAATTACTTTCTCTTTATAATATTAGAGAACTTACTTATTATTTATTAAGAGAATTTATTAATATTTTAAACTAAGTATTTTAACTTTTTTTACTTTTTTTTCTTTTAGTATAAATTACTATTAGATATAGTATTATTAAAAGAAATATTATCTTAAGAATAGATTTTCTTTTCTTTTAGTTTATATATAGTATTTATTTTAATTATATTATTAATCTCTTTATTATTAGAAAATCTTTTTTTTTTCTTTTTTTTTTTTTCTTTTTATTAGAATAAAAAGTTTCTAGTTATTATTAATAATAACTTAAATAATCTTTTTAATCTCTTTTTTAGAGATAAGAATTATATAGTTTTTATATTTAAATCCTATAGTTTTATATTACTTTTTATCTTTAATAGCTATATAGAATACTCTAAAGCTATAGAATATATAGCTCTATTTAGACTCTTTAAACTAGTTCTCTAAGTTAGTATTTAATTAATTAATTAATTAATTACTTTTAATAATAGCTATATAGATAGTAATTATTTTTATATAAGCTATTAGTTTATTTTATATAGAATTCTTATAATATACTTCTCTAATTATTTTTTTTTTAGAGATTTTTATTATATATAAAGAGTAATATTCTAAGATTAGATTATATATAATATAATTTATATAATTAGTTTTTAACTAAATTCTAGTTTATATTTAACTTTTAATTTTTTTTTTTTTTACTTTTTATTATATAATTAGCTAAAGTATAAGTAATAATAACTCTAAAAACTCTAAGAAACGCTTATTAAATATATAATTTAATTATAAGCTCTAAAGAGAAATACTTATTATTTATAATTAATTATAATATCTTCCTAAGCTTATTATTACTAACTATCTCTTCTTATAACTTATTACTAACTATCTCTTATAATAGTAATAATAAATATCTTTAATATAATTATTCTTTATAACTAGAGCTTAGTTATTATAAATAACTAGATTTTTATATATATAATAGTAGTTATTAATAATAACTATTAGAATCTCTTTTTAGATATTAATTATTTAAGCTTATACTTTATTATAAGCTTACTTATAATAATAAAACTACTCTTTTATATATAAATCTAGTAGTTATATCTACTAAAACTATTACTTTATTTTATAGTTAGTAAAAATATAGAGATAGATCTAATCTTTAATAATATACTTATAGAGAACTATAATAATATTCCTTTAATACTTAATAATTATTATAATTTAAAATACTATATATAATATTAGTAAATAATATATTAGTTTAAATTAATTTAAATTAAAATAGCTTTTTAAGTTAAATAAATATCTAATTTAGTTAGTATTATTAATTAAAAAAGAATTAAATAAAATAGAATTATTAGAAAGTTTATTAAATAGAAAAATTAAATTAAATAAAGTTAATTTAATAGTATCTAGTATTATAATACTCCTCTAGTTATAGAAATAATAAACCTAGTATTATTTACTTTTATCTATAGTAATAAATTTCCTATTAAATTTAAATAATTAAATATAATTTTAATTATTCTGAAAAATAGTATTTCTAATAGGAAAAATATACTAATTATAGATTTCTCTACTATATAGACTATTTATAGAATAACTATACTTTTAAAATATAAGTTTATTTCTATTTTTCCTATTAATAGAATATAGTTCTTAGAATAAGTTTAAATAGATTAAATACTAACTAGTTTAAATCTTAGTTTAAATTTTATTATATAGTTTTCTATTATAATATTCCCTTTAATACTATTATTTATTAGAATAAAAATTACTTCTACTTATAGACTTCTAATCTTTATAGAGATAAATAGAAGGTTTTAGCTTTCTATAAATAATTATTTAATTTAATATAAATTAATAAATTAATCTAATAAAGTAGTATAGATTTAAATTATTAAATTCTTTTATTTTTAAGAATTAGTAAAGAAAGATTTCTATACTAGTTCTTCTATAGAAACTTTTATAGATATAATCTTTTTATATATTATAAATATTTTTCTATCTTTATATCTTAGAATAATAAATAAGCTATTAATATATTTATTACTCTAATTAATTAAATTTATATTAAAATAGTTTATTAATATTTCTAAAAGCTTAGAGTTTATTATTTCTACTTTCTATTTAATTAATTAAAATAGTTTTTTATTATTTAATCTTAGAGCTTCTACTAGTTCTTTAGTAGCTTTATTAAATAATTATAAGATTATAAATTAAATTTTTCTAGAGAATTAAATAGTTATATTCTTTAGTTTCTCTATATACTCTATTATTACTTTATTTAGAAAACTCCTAATTAAATCTCTAATTAAAGATTCTAATTTAATTAAATTATCTAAGTAAATCCCTAGCTTTTTACTCCTAATTTTCTTAGTAATCTTTTAAATAACTTTCTCTTTATTTTATAATAATAACTTATTAATAAATCCTTAAATAGAAGTAGAAACTTATTACTATATAGTATTTTTCTCTTTTTATTAATTCTTAGAAAACTTATTATTATTTAATCTAATAGTTTTTATAGTTCTAGCTAGATTAATTCTTTATTTTTTCCCTTTAAAGAAAAATATTTAGATAGTTTCTTCTTCTTTAAATATTTAGTTCTTATTAAACCTTTAAAATATATTAATATTATTAATAATAGATAATTAAAATATAGGAATAGAATTATTATTAATATATCTTAATAAGATATTTATTTTCCTATACTTATTAGGATTAATCTATATTAATAAGCTCTAATCTAGTATATTATTTAGATAATATATAATCTCTTTCTTTTCTTTAGAAATCTTAATCTATCTCTCTATATATAATAATTTCTATTTAATTAAATTATTAATAATCTTTTAGAGATTAGAATTATATTTAGAAAATTATTTTATTTAAAAGATTATAAAGTACTTTATATATAATTACTATTAGAAGAAAATAATAATTCTAGAAAATATAAGCTCTCTTTTTTTTCTAAGTAATAAGAATTATATTTTACTATTATAATAATACTAATTATTTATTTAGCTATTTATTTTAAGTTTTTAATAATTCTAAGAATAATACTTTTAAATATTATAATACTAATAGTTCTTTTAAAGGCTTTATAAGGAATAAATAGTATTAATAGAAATATTATAAGTTTAATTAAATACTTTTTTATTATTTACTTCTTTTAAAATAAATAAGTTTAGTTTAGATATAATTCTATCTTTTTTTAGATTTAATTTTATATTCTTTTTCTTAAGAAAATAAAAACTATTAATAAAAAATATAAGTATTTCTTATATTTAAATCTAGCTTACTCTTATTTTACTAAATTTAAATCTTATTTTTTCTATTTCTAATTTTTCTTTCTTCTATTATATTAATTATATAGTTTTTCTTTAAAGATTTTAAAAATTAATTCTTTTTTCTATTTTTAAGAACTTTATTTCTTTCTTTTTATTTTTTTATTTTTATAAATAATTTATAAGATTAATTTAATTAATTCTATTAGTTCTAATTCCTCTAAATATTCTAAATAATTAGTTATTTTTTAGTTTATTAATACTAAGATAATACTCCTAAGTTATAAACTTATTATTAATTCTATTACTAGTATAATTAAAATTATAGTTTATAATTAGAAAATATTAGTATATAGTTTTATTAACTACTATTTAGAGTTTTTTATATTTTATTCTTTTAAATTCTTTATATATCTTCTTTTCCTTATAGATAATATTAAAAATAAAATTAAATAATAAAACTCTAAGTAAATATTAGAACTAAATTATATTAATATTCTATTTAGTAGAATTAATTTTCTAATAAAAAAGCTAATAAGTATTAATAAAAGTAGTAATCTATTATTAATTAAATATAATTATTATAGTATTAAGCTTTTATAGTTTTTCTTTAGATTAAATAAACTACTTAGAGTTATAATTATAATATTATTATTTAAGTATTTAAACTATTTTAAACTAATAATTCTAACTCTTAAGAATAACTTTAATTCTCTATTTCTCTTTCTTAATAATATAGAAAAAAAGAAACTTCTTTTTTATAGTAGAATTAATATTAGGATTTTTAAACTTAATAAACTTTTTAAAGCTATTTAAAAAGAAAGTAATTCTATAACTATTAAATTCCTTAGTTATTTATAAATTAATTCTATTTTTTATAAAATAAAATAGATCTTTTAGTTTAATAGCTAGATCTAATTCCTTTAGATTAATAGTTATTTTATTATTTAGTATAATTTTATTATTAGTTATTTTATTAATTTAAAAGGTTTTAATAAAATAGTTTATACTATATTTTATAATATTAATTCTAAATACTTTTTTTTTCTTTCTAATAGTTCTTTCTAAATAAAATATAAAAAATAAAATTATAATAATATCTATATTTTTATAAAGAGTAATCTTTAGATTAAATAGAAAGTTCTATAGAGCTATATAAAACTAGTTAATCTAATAATCTAAATTATTCTAATAATTCTATAAGTTTATTTCTTTTCCTTAGATCTAATAGCTTTTTAAACCCTAATATAAAATTAAAAATCTAACTTTTATTATAAATTACTTTTTAGTTTTTCTTTATACTAATCTAATAAGTAAAACTTAAGAGATTTAATTAAGTTAAAAATCTAATAAAAAGAAAAACTAATTTATTCTTTTTTCTTTTTTCTATATAGAAAAAAAGAACCTTTAGCTATTAGTATTTATTATACTATTTTTAAATCTTCTTTCTAAATTATAAAGCTCTATTAAATTTCCCCTTAGTAGTTCTAAGTAATATTAATAATTTAGAATTCTTACTCTTATTAAATAATTCTTATTAAATAATCTAATAAAACTAGAGTTAAAATAGTTCTAATAAAAGTTCCTAGTTTTTAGAAGAAGAGTTTTAATTATATTATAATCTATATTTCTCTATATAATATAAGATTTAGTCTTAGAATTAATATATAATAACTTTATAATTAGCTATTATTTTTCTCTTAAAGATTTTATAGTAATAATTAATTAATTTATTATAATACTAAATATTATTAAATTAATTTTATTTAATTTAATTTTTCTATTTAATAAACTTTCTAATAACTTTATTCTATTTAATTCTTTTCTATTTAATAATACTAATTAAATTAAATATTTATTTAACTTAAAAAACTATTTTAATCTAAATTAATTTAAATTAATATATTACCTACTAGTATTATATATAGTATATTAGATTATAATAATTATTAAATACTAAAGAAATATTATTATAATTCTCTATAAATATATTAAGTATTAGATTTATTTATATATCTTTATATTAGTTAGTTATTAGATAAAGTAATAGTTCTAATAAGTATAACTACTAAGCTTATATATAAGAGAATAGCTTTATTATTATAAATAAGTTTATAATAGAGTATAGATTTAAATAATTAATATTTAAAAAGAAATTCTAATAATTATTACTAATAATTACTATTATATATATAAAGATCTAGTTATTTATAATAATTAAGCTTTAATTATAGAGGATAATTATATTAGAAATATTTATTATTACTATTATAAGAGATAGTTAGCAATAAGTTATAAAAAGAGATAGTTAATAATAATAAGTTTAGGAAGATATTATAGTTAATTATAGATAATAAGTATTTCCCTTTAGAATCTATAGCTAAATTATATATTTAATAAGCTCTTCTTAGAATTTTTAAAGTTATTATTACTTATACCTTAGCTAATTATATAATAAAAAGTAAAAAAAAAAAATAGAATTAAAGATTAAATATAGACTAGAACTTAGTTAAAAACTAATTATATAGATTATATTATATATAGCCTAATCTTAGGATATTACTCTTTATATATAGTAAAAACTCCTAAAAAAAAAATCTATACTTTTAAATCCTTAGTATTAAATAATATTTTAAAAAGTATTTTCTACTTCTAGAACTATAAAAGAATAATTCTCTTTTAGATTTATTAGTATTATACTACTCTTAAGAAAGATTTAATTAATTAATTATAATCTCTATAAGTAACTATATATCTATTCTTCTACTAATTTTACTTCTAGATATTAGAATTAGAGTTTTTAAAGCTTTAGCTCTAATTAGATTTTAACTATTTATAGATAGATAATATCTAAATATAGATAATAAGAATCTTTTCTATAGATTAATAATCTTTAGAATATCTTCTTATAGCTAAAAGAAGAGTTTATAAGTAAAAAATAAATAATTAGAAATTCTTACTAAGTATATCTAGATTCTTCTTACTCTAGTAGTATAGAAGTACTTTCTTCTTAGAGTAAAATTATCTAAGAGATTAAATAGTAATTAATTAATTAGAATTTCTTATTTTAAAAATTAGATCTAGATAAAATTACTATATAAATACTAGTAGAATTTTCTAATTAATAATATTATAACTAAAGACTAAATAGATCTATAGTTATAATATTAATATTAGTTAAAGAGAATAAATTATAATTAAGCTATATAATTAAAGCTAATAACTATAATTAATTATATATATATTTAGTTCCTATATAATATAAGATTTAGTTTTAGAATTAGTATATAATAACTTTATAATTAGCTATTATTTTTCTCTTAAAAACTCTATAATAATAACTAATTAATCTATTATAATACTAAATACTATTAAATTAATTTTATTTAATTTAACTTTTCTATCTAATAAACTTTCTAATAATTCTATTCTATTTAATTCTCTTCTACTTAATAATACTAACTAAAATAGATATTTATAGTACTAGAGGAATATTATTATAGTTCTCTATAAGTATATTATTAAAGATTAGATCTATCTCTATATCTTTACTAGCTATAAGATAAAGTAATAGTTCTAGTAGGTATAACTACTAGGTCTATATATAAAAGAATAGCTTTATTATTATAAGTAAGTCTATAATAGAGTATAGACTTAAATAATTAATATCTAAAAAGAGATCCTAGTAGTTATTACTAATAACTATTATTATATATATAAGGATCTGGTTATTTATAATAACCAGGCTCTAGCTATAGGGGATAATTATATTAGAGGTATTTATTATTACTATTATAAGAGATAGTTAATAATAAGTTATAAGGAGAGATAATTAATAATAATAAGTTTAGAGAGATATTATAGTTAATTATAGATAATAAGTATCTCCCTTTAGAGCTTATAGCTAAATTATATACTTAATAAGCTCTTCTTAGAGTTTTTAGAGTTACTATTATCTATAGTTTAGCTAGCTATATAATAAAAAGTAAAAAAAAATAAAGTTAAAGATTAGATATAAACTAGAACTTAGTTAAAAACTAATTATATAGATTATATTATATATAGCCTGATCTTAGAATATTATCTCTTATATATAGTAAAAACCCTTAAAAAAAAATACTAAAACTATAAATTATATATTAGATTATAATAGATCTATATAAGTAAATAGTTATTTTTAAAATATAGCTTTTCTTCTAGTTAGTTTTTATTCTCTATAAATACTTATAATAGTACTAGATAGATTATATAATAAAGTAATAGATTAAGTAGATATAACTATTAAATCTATAATATTAAAAATAGTTTTATTATTATAAATAAGCTTTTAACTAATTAAAGGGATATATAATAAATATAATTAGTAAATAGTTATATTAGATTATTTTAAATAATAATTATTATTATTTTAAGAATTTTATTAGAAATATTAACTAGATTCTAAGAAATTAGAATATTTATATTAAATATTATAATTATAAGTATTTACTAGATATTTAGTAATTAATTAATTAGGTAATTAATACTTTAAATTAAAAAGAAAAAATAATTATTACTATTAAATAATAAGTTTTCTCTTTTAGAAACTATAGCTATAGCTAGATTATTTATATATATCTAGCTATATAAATAACTCTTATTATTAGAGTTTTTAAAGTATTAATATCTATATCTAAACTAAAAGTATAATATTTAATTTTATTTTATAATATTAAAAGTTTAGATATAGATTACTAATTATATTCTTAAAAATATATATCAGATTATATATTATCTAATCTTAGAATATATTTTTATTTATAGTAAAACTAATAGAAAATATAACATAAGTTACTATTAATATATAAGTATTATAGAACTAGTAATAATAGATATATAGATAATTATATTAATAACTATCTAAAGGAGTATTTAAACTATAGAAATAAATATATATATATATTAATATATTTACTAGAGTATTTATAATAGTCTTTACTTAAGACTTTACTTTACTAAAGTAAAGTTAACCCTATTAGCTCTTAAGGTAGATCTGCTGAGCTATCTTATATATAACTTCCTATAGCCCCAGAGGTAGCCTTTGTTTATAACAGAAGAGGAAGAATTAGTTAGATATAGTATAAGAATACAGAGTATTAACTTAGTTAGTTAGTTAGACCCTAGAATAGTAGTATTCTTATAGATATACAGTTTTATATAATAAGCTACTCTATAGCTATAAAGCAAAGGTGGAGCTATAATATCTTTCTAGGGTACCTTATATATAATTCAACCCCTGTATCTAGCAAAACACGATCAGAATTATTTTTGGAGAGTCGCCGAGCGCTCATTTCTCACTTACATGCCACTCTTTATATTCTCAACGTCGAATATGTCCTTAGCGACTTGTTCACGGTGTTCTCGGCGCAGTTTCCCATGTGGAATTTGTCGTAGACGTCAGTCAATCCGTCCTTGATTCTATGCACCGCGGCAAAGTCATAATTAGATCATAAGGTCCCTTGCGTACCCTCAGGTTACTCGGGCCTCGAATGAGGAGACACCACGATGGGTTGCGAAATTCATACTCTGAATGACTTGGGGGAGACGCCTCTACAAAGGTGGAGAATATGGCAATACTCTTCAGGCTGCTTCAGCAGAGGGGCATCTAGAGATCGCTGAGATGCTTATTCAGAAGGGCACTGATGTCAATGTCCAAGGCGAATATTATCGCAATGCTCCTCTTCAGGCTGCTTCAGCGCGAGGGCATCTGGAGATCGCTGAGATGCTTATTCAGAAGGGCGCTGATATCAATACCCAGGGTGGAGATTATGGCAATGTCTTGTCCTTGGGGGAGAGATGACATTTTAGTTATCACGTCTCAACTGTTACAAGGCAAATCTATTTAAGATAAAAATGTCATCTTTCACCAACGTGCCAGCACCGATTGCAAGATGCTAAAGAAATCAAGAATATACATAGTTTTTTCCCCTTTCCCTTCTGATCGCCCAGACTTTGTAGCTACTACATCCCCTTGACAACAACCACAAATTTTTTGTTAGAATGGAAACCCGCTGAAACATTTATCGATGAATGGGTTCAACAGATGGTGCTAGTCTGATATATTTGGGATCGGAATTATCAAACCCGAACATAACTGTGGAGGGATGGGGAGGTCGTGAATGGCCATACTCCCACGCATTATGCCCTTCCAACTCGTTCTCCCACCACGGTCCACGTACTGCATGCGCGATTGCCATAAATCCAGCTGTGAGGTAAGGCAGCCTGCGAAGTTTGCTCCAGATCATGTCGATGGCACTGACTAAAAGGGTCAGAGCGAACATCAGCATCACTGCAATCAGAACGCTGGTTCGGACAATGTAGACCAGCTCCGTGACCAAAGACTTTGTTGGAACCGTTGACGTGCCGAAATACCCTGCTGTACTGACCGAGACGATAGCATGAGCCATGTTTCCGAAAAAGTGACTGAAATCCTCCGCGGTAGGTATAGAGTATAGTGCATCCAGTGTGTAGTCCACAATGGCGATTTTCTTGTCAAAGATATACCATGGGATAACCGTCATGTACATGCTTAGGGCGTCTAAAGCGTCAGTGTCGAGTGCTGATGTATTTGCCCCAGGCGAAGGTTGGCAGGATGTCATGGTCGTCCCGTTGAACCAGCATGAGCCAATTGTCCAATCGAATGAAGGGGTACATTTAGTTCGAGATATCCAGTGCCCATCATCAGTCTGAACCAGGCTTTTATCGGCGCCTTTCATCAGGAGCGCAGTCTCGTTGGTTGTTGGGATTGAACGTGTAGCTGAAAGGAAGTATGTCGTACCGCCAGTGGGTATCGTGTCCGCGTCGCGCTCAGTGACATTACTCCACAGCCTGAGTCGCTGGGAGCTTTGCAATAAGAGCTCGATACTTTCGACGTGGCCGTCTGGCAACGTAAAGTTGTAAGTCGTAGTGTCCTCTTGTTGGTGCGATGTATAGGATACTTCTGTTGCTGCTGTGCAGTGGGCGTCCCAACGGAAAAAGACCAAGCCATCATACGTAGTATTATACTTGAACGTGAGGTTGTGCGTCGGCACCGGTCCTAATGTTCCCGAGTCGACGTTCACCAGGGCACTCTGGCTGACGAGGTTACCCACAAACGTGTACACTGCTTGAGCCAAGAAGGTATCGTTCTTGTCCAACGATGGACGGAAACTGGTCTCCTCCGTTCCACCCATTGCCGTGGAAAGCGCTGTGATGTTCCGATACGCGGCATCAGCTCGAGATATCGGCAAACCGATGACTCCGGTACCAGACTCGAGGTGCGTGTATGGGCCAACAGTGAGAGTGAGCGTCCCAACGGGAACGAGAAGAGTCCTTATCAGTATCAGTATGAAATGCATGAGTCCATACCACCATGAATACTTGACCACGGTTCGCAGGGTCCAGATGGTGAGACTTTCAGTGATATCATCTAGATCCGCAATCCTGATTGGCTTTTGCGCTGCAAGTGCGAATAGGTGAAACCTTCGGATATCATACACAAGCCATTGCACCAATATGCCAGCGGGGGCAAGAAGTGCCGATAGGGCTATGCCGGAGTATAGTTGATCCACAGGTAGGTTGTCGCTTGTTCGGAAGACTCGTCTCTTAGAAGCATCGGTGTCGATGATGGCTCCGGTGTAGGACCAAACCATACAAAAGATAGCACCAGCGAGGTATAGACATAGGACGACAAGATAGCCTTTCAGCCAGTTGTCGGTTTTATAGAGCTGTTTTGGGACGATGTTGTCTTCGTTTCGAGAAGCCAAGTTTTTGCCATCATATAGGTGGGACTGGTGTTGTTCATCGTGTTCATGATCCTCTTTTTCAAGGGCCTCGTATTCTTTAGGCATGTCCATTTCTGGCAAGATGGAAGCGAAGCAGCTGAAATAGGGAATGGGAACAACAATCAAGCTCACGCGACAAATAGGAGTTGTGTGAAAGAATTGGCTATTGTTTGGTTGCCTCTTATCTCAGGGGTAACTTAGTGCTCCACCCTATGGACTTTTCCAGACATAAACTCCGACGGGATGATGTGGAAACTCCGACCGGCATGATGTGGGAAGTCCGACGGACTTTCATCTATAACTATAGATCAGCAGGATGTCATCGCAAAATTAAATTTGCCACGACAAATGAGTAAGTAAAACCCAGAACTGAATGTGCCATTTTAGACAGAAACTAAGTGAGGGTTAACTCAATTGTTAATCACTGGTAAACATCTCATCCATCACCTTCTTGTGAACACTCAATCACAATTTGGTTTCATCCATGATCCGATTCGGTGCTTTTCATTTAGAGATATCTTCATTGATGTGCACTCTGCCTTCAGCCTTGTGGAGGTCTATGTCACGGTAATGTTTTACAACAACATCCCACGCGTACTGGGAGTTTGTAAAAGCGAACAAGATCCGTGATAAGGCTATAATACTTGTAGCAGAATAGCAGCTTGGATTTTAAAATCTTTCGGGAAATAGGTTATACAGTGCGGAGCCTCTTCCTCCGAGGCACTTTGCCGGCCTATGTAGCAGCAGCTATCAAGGCCAGCTATTACGAGCTTTCAGCCAAAGAAGGAGTGGATAATCTTATTATCGCCGTCCGATCTAGTGCAACCGCAGAGGATCTGCCTGATATAAGTTTCACCGGCCAGCAGGAGACTTTCTTAAATGTTATCGGTGTGGATACTCTCTTGAATACCTGTTGATAGTGCTATACTTCGCTTTTTACGGATTATACCTTAAGCTACTACCAAACTAAAGGGTTTAGCTATACAGACCTTATATTATCTATCGGTATATACTATATAGTTCGATCTGAAGGTAGTAGCTCCGGTATTATATTCTCTCTGGATATAGAGAGCGGCTTTAATAAAATCATTCTTATTAATATAGTATAGGGTATAGGCGAGACTATAGTACGGGGGACAGTTAATCCCGATAAGTATTATATATTTAAGTCCTTATTATCTGATAGCTACTTAGTCCCTATTACAGAAAAGAAGTACGGAGAAAAGACAATCAAAATAGTATACAGTAGCCTTTATATAGCTATTCGTACTATATCTATATTAAAGGCAGAGCGGGCGAGCTTTATCCTAAATAACAGTGAAATTATACAACTGGCTCGATAGGTATATATAATTAAAAAGTACTATAGCTGCCCGATGGATATAGAGTAGGCAAAAGATAGTATTACAGACGAGTTATTTATTATACAGGCCCGTCCTGAAATAGTATACTCGTGTTCCGATACAGTAATTTTCAAGATATATAAAGTCAGTAATAAGGGGCGGGTACTTCTTACTGGCCTCTCTATCGGTGATTCAGCTATTTCGGGTTATCTCTGCTTTATATTAAGCCCGAAGGATATAGATACTTTCGTAGATAACTTGATTCTGGTGATGGAGTTAACAGATCCAGACTGGGTACTCCTGATGAAGCGCGCCGCAGGTATTATAACTGATCATAGTGGGCGTACCTTATATACTACTATTATCAGCCGCAAACTGGGAATTCCAGCTGTAGTAAGCACTATAAAGGGTATATACCAATTGTACAGCGGCCAAGATATTATTATCTTATATACTGAGGGTGATAGAGGCTTTGTGTACGAGGGAATCTCGAAGATCTCTATGAATACTATTGATCTACAAAACTTACCCCAAGTTCGGACTAACATCATGTTAAATCTTGCTAACCCAGAGGCTATATATCGATGGTGGCGGCTTCCAGCTGATGGTATTGGACTTGTACGCATGGAATTCGTGGTGACCAATGCTATTCAGGTTCATCCCATGGCGCTTGTTCATTATGACGAGCTGAAGGATGAAGATGCTAAGCGCCAAATCGATGAATTAACAATCGGGTATGATCACAAACCTGATTACTTCATCGATAAGCTATCGCACGGCTTGGCAACATTGTGTGCAACTATCTACCCGAAGCCAGCTATGTATTATTCGCATGAGCGATTTTCAGACGAACGAGTATGCCAACCTCATTGGTGGCGCTGAGTTTGAACCTGTTGGTGCCAAGCGGGCGATAGGAGGGTATCGTCAACTACCGAGATAATCCACGAGCGTTGAAGCCCGCAACCCAGCCTGTTCGAACGCACATACAATTTACTAGTAACTAACATCAGGAATTCCGTGGAAGCCGGCCCGGCTTCGAAGGCAAAAGTAAGGTTCAATCACACGATAGCCGCGGCTACGATTCGACAGACCTAGAAGGATCAGTTTCACCGAGAGGGGTCAGTTGGCTAGGTTGGAAGGTTACAACCTAACTGGAACCGATCGTCAAGACCCTGACCTATCGGCTCGAACAACCCTAGCCGGTAGGATTGATCGCGAACCTACTGACCCGACGATCAATCCAATACCGAGAGATCGGCGCGGGGCTGATGCCTCGAAGAGCGTTCTGATCCTATTGAACATACGGCTTGAAGGAAGATCATGACCTCGGTCATCCGGATATGAATATCCCTAGCAATTACTAGCCAGAGGGATATCGGAAGGACCTTACGAGCCCGAGACCGGGCTGCTCGCATGAGAATACGATCGAGGGATTCTCAGGGATATAAGGGGCTACGGATCCCGTCTGTAATTACTAGTTAGAAGCAACAGTCTCAATTTATCCCTTTTACCTGTAAAACTGGAAGCTGTTAGGTGGCGACACCAACAGAACCCAAGGGAAAAAACCCGATGCTCGGTTTTCGAGGCGCCTCCCGTTACTACTCACCACTTTACATGGACGGGTTTGCTCTCGAGTGCGCGGCCGTGAAAAGAATCCGTGAGGAAATGGGCCTCACTAATGCTGTTGTCATGATCCCCTTTTTGCCGCACAGTTGGTGAGGCCAAGAAAGTTCTGGGCGTTATGGCCGAGAACGGGCTTACACGTGGCGAGGATGGCCTTCAAATCTACGTCATGTGCGAGATCCCATCCAACGTAATTCTTGCCGCTACATTTACTAAATATTTTGATGGATTCTCTATCGGCTCGAATGACCTAACGCAGTTGTCCCTTGGCGTGGATCGTGACTCTAGTGAGCTGGCCGACTTGTTCAATGAACAAGACGCCGCTGTTAATAGGGATCACCAATAAGCTATTATAAGTTTTTATAAAAGCTCGTAATATTTATATAGAGTAAGTAATAGTATTATTTTAGCTTATAAGATTTTATAAGACTAATATTAGTCTTATAAAATCTTATAAGCTAAAATAAGATATTAAAAAATATATCTAAGTAGATATAAAACTATTAAAATTTAAATACTCTATAATAAAAAAAACAGAATTAATTAAAATTTTAAATAAAAAGAAACTCTCTATATTTTTAGTACTAAAATCTAAGTAGTTATAGTATTCTAATCCTATTCTTTAATAGTAATTTTAGCTTAGGTAGTAGTATTATCTAGAAGATCTTAAAAGTTATTATCTGATTTATTATCTAATCCAGGCTTCTTATTATTCTTCTCCTAGTCTCTCTACTCCTTTTCCCTCTTTTACTATATAATATCTTATATTTCCTAAGCTATTTTATTCTCTTTAGCCTAAAGTCTATACTCCTTAGCCTCTAGAAGCTTCTATATATTAATTATATAGGATTTACTATTTTTACTAATAATAGCTTTCTATTTAGTATTACTAATAGCTATATACTATAAGTAAATAATTAGAATAATTAATTAGAATAAATACTTATTAGCTCCTTTAAGCTAGTAGTTCAGATAAGGTATATTAATATTAAGGTAGAAGATAATACTAATAAGAGTTTTAAAATCTTTTATTTAAATAGTAATATAGTTAGTATAAATAGCTAAAAGATTAATAGTTAGAAATTATTAGTAAGAGTAAAAAAATAAGGAAATAAGATTAATATACTACTAAAAGTACTAGTAAGTATTTATTCTAATATTTCTTAGAGAACTATAATTATATTTTATTACTAGTAAAATAGCTATTAGTTTTCTTTTATTTACTAGGTAATCTTTTATATAAGTTATATAAAAAGAAGCTTAGGAATTAAGAGTTAATATAAACTTTAGTAGTAATAAATTTCTTAGAGTATAATAGCTATAGTAGATTAGAGATATATTAATTAATTATACTAATTAAGTAAACTTACTATCTTTATAGAAGTAATTTTTCTTCTTTATAGATAGAGTAATAGATATTTTTCTAAAGGCTTTATCTATAGAAGATTACTTAAGGGATTTTCTTCTTTATATCTTTATTCTAATTATTTTCTATAATAGATTAATAGTTAATTAGAATAAATAATTAAAATAAATTAACTTATAAGGAAAGTTAATTAGTTATAGTAGAATAAGTTATAGTATATATAGAGAGTTATTAGAGATATAATAGTAAAGTAAGAAATTTAATAGAATAGTTATATATTTTTTAAACTATTTTAGGCCTAGTATTTATTTATTAGCTAATAAAATTATACTAAAGTATATCTAGACCTACTTTTTCTATATATTTATTATTTTTCTAATACTAATCTAACTCTAACTTCCCCCTGCTAATCTTATAACTATACTATTACCCCCTACTACTAAATAAGAAAGTAAGTAATTTCTATTAGAATAAGTTATACTAATTTATTATACTAATTATTAATTATAAAAGTATATAGGGATATTAGATTTAGATTAGTAATATAATTATAACTAGCTAGTTAGCTTTCCTATATAAAAGTATAAGTATAAAGATAAGTTATTTAATAATCTATATACTAAATACTCTTAAAATTAAATAGAAAATATACTACTAAATAACTAATAAGTTAAGAAGGTAAAGAATACTTTATATAAGTAAAAGATATATAAACTAAAGACTTTATAGGATTTTTAAATATATAAATAAATTAGTCTAGTAGTTTAGAAATCTATAAAAGCTTAGCTGGAAAATTTAATTAACTAAGAATAGTTTATTTTTTAATATTATTTATCCTAATATATTATACTAATTATTTCCTAGTATAGTAAATAGAAAGTATCTAGATATTATTACCTAGTAGCTTAGGTACTAAGTATCTAATATATCTATTTTTAATAACTCTAAGGATAGATAGAAGGATATTCTGAAGAACTAACTAGATAAGTATAATCTATTAATACTTATAGTCTAGATAGCTATTACTAATAGAGAGTATTACGAATAAAGACCTCCGTCAGGCTGTATAAAGTTATATATAAAGTACAGACCTACTCGAAGTCCTGATTAATAGATATTAACCTGTTACTCGGGATAAATAATAGGTAAGTAATAGATAAGTAATAAACTTATTATATATATATATTTATTTTATTAGATAGAATACTCCTCCAGATAGTTATTAATATAATTATCTATATATCTATTATTACTAGCTTTATAATACTTATATATTAACTATAACTTATATTATATAGCTTATAATAATCTGATTATACTACTTAGAATAATATCTAATTAGTTTAATCCTAACTTACCCTAGACTCCTATTTAGTATAAGTTATCTAACTATTATATATTAATAACTCTTATTCAGCTGATTATCTTATCTTAATTACTATATAATAATAAAGAAGATATTATAATTACTATAGTTCTATAAGCTTAGTAGTATTATACCCCTACTACTACTAATAATCTATCTACTCTATATACTAATAATATAATAGATAAGGATAATAATAATAATAATAGTAGTAGTAATAATAATACTAAAATTAAACTCCTTAGGGAGTAAATTCTCTAACTTTAGGAGTATCTTATAACTATATAGTAGGAAATAGTAACTATAACTAATCTAATAGGATAGTAAACTATTCAGAATACTAACCTATAAGCCTAGGCCCAGATTATAGCTAATAGATAAGAGCTAGAGATACTACTTAAACTACTAGTACCTAAGATATTTAATAGAATATAGACTAAACTTTAGGGATTTATAACTTAGCTATAAGTATACTTTAATTATTTCTCTATTACTCTTAATACTAATAAGAGGTAAATTATATATATCTACTTATAATTTAAGGGAAATACTCTTAACTAGTTTAAACCTATTATAAAGGAATACCTTAATAAATATAGAAGCTAATAAACTATAAGTATTATAATAAACTTTAATTACTTTATAGAAGTTCTTTATTAAATCTTTAGAATATAAAATAAGAAGTATAAAATAGAGTATAAGATTAATCTACTTATTTAAACCAGGTTAGTATTAATCTTTAGTACTAAATACCTTTAACTTTTAGCTAGAACTAGTTAGAACTATAAATATACTATATCTTACTACTTTAACTAATTTAAAAAAGAAGTCTAGGAAGAACTCTATAAGGAAAACAGACTAATAAGTATTTATAACTATATAACTATAGTTATAAGAATTAATAATTAATAATACTAGTAGTAAATATATAAATAGTAAATAAACTATTATACTAATACTAATAGACTATAATAATAATAAACTATAGTCTCTAGGATATATATAGATCCTATAGAGCTAGGAGCTATAGAAAAATATAAATACTATAATTATAATAAAATTAGATATATCTTATCTTAATACCTAAAATCTAAAAAGCAGAAGAACTAGAAACCTACTAAAGAGAAAAAGAAATAGTTAGAAGTAACTAGAAAAACTAAGACTAAAACTCTTAGAATAATTAGAAAAACTATTTAGGAAGAAACCCCAGATAATATTAAGATTTCTGAATTTTCTAAAATATATATACTACCCTTCTATAAGATACTAGAAGACTTAAAGAATTAGGATAATAAGATAGTAATAGAGAATTAAAAATAAATTAAGAGAATATTTAAAAACTTTAAAAAGAAGTATAAGAAAGAATAAATAGATTCTAAATATAGACTACTTATAATATATAAAATAATATTCAGATATAATAATTAGTTTATTAAATATATACTAGAAGAAGAAAAATAATATATATAGATAAAAAATATAATATAAGGAGAATATAAGGAAATCTATACTTACTATTAATAGAAAATTAAGGAGTAGAATCCAGCTATAGTAGAGGTACTTATAGTTTATAAGTAAAGAACTATAGATACTATCTAATACCCTAATAGCCTATATAAGTTACCCAGAAGCTAGAAGAATACCTTAAGGATTAAGTATTATAAAGAATTATAGTTAATATATTATAATATTTTCTATACTATCTATTAGTAACAGAAGGTTAGAAATAATATCTTTCTATAGCTATATAAAAATATACTATCTAGATATACTAATAAAGAAATATTATACTTTATAAATAAGCTATCTAATATTAACTAGTACTCTATCTTTAAATAAGATCTAGAGAAGTATCCTAAGAATTATAAAGCTAATACTATACTAGCTGATATATATAATAAATAATAGTATAAGGTCTATAAGAATAAAAAGATTAAACTATAGTATAAGTAAAAAACCTAAAAAAATTAAGCTATTTATAATTACAGAGGGTATATTAAATAATATTATAATTAGTAGTACCCTAACTATCTATATACTAAATAACTAGTACTTAACCTAGTAAGGAATAAAGATAATAATAAAAACCTTACTAAGTAAATACTTAAATAATACTAAACTTAGGAAGAAATAGAATATTAGTATTAAGAATAAGCTATAATAGTATTATTAATAGAAAATAAAAAGTCTAATAAGGAACTAGTAATTACCTCTATAGATAAATAAGAATAAGCTATAGGCTACTCTTATAAAGGAGCTATATCTCCTAAGGAATAGAATAAATATAATAAATAGCTAAAGAAGTTCTAATAATATATCCCAGGATATATAAATATATCTAATATACTAGAGGAAATTCTAAAATAGGTATCTAAATATAATAATAAGTATAGTATACTTAAGGAATAAGTTAATTAGATAAAAAATAATCTAAACTATCTATAATAGGGCTATAGTATAGTATAATATTAATAATAGATTAAAGGACCCTAGGAGTAATAGAAACTAGAAGCTCTATATATATTCTTATAGAAATAGAGATTAAGAGGAACTAGCTTATAGTATTTATTAACTATAGAGTATAGGAAAATTATATCTTACTAATAGTAATTAACTAACTCTGCTTACTATAGAGAAAGAAGAAAGAAACCTATATAGTAGCTAATATAGAGGAATTAAAATTTAAATATAATAATAGGATTATTAACTCAGAGACTAATTATCTTATAATTAAAATCTAAGAAAAGAAATTTAATATTATATATAACTTAGTACTACTAGGAGGTTATAATATTATATTAGGGCTACTATAGCTATAAGATATAAACCTACTAATTAATTAGTATACTAGCTATATAGAGTAATAGTACCCTCCTAAGTATTTAAATTAGAATTAATAGAAATTAAAATTTTATTAGATATTAGAAAAATATATTTATTTCTTAATACCTAAAGGTATTACTATAAAAAATAATAATAACTTATAATAATAAGTAGATATAGTAGTTATAGCTTTAATAGTACTATAATCTGAAACTATAACAAATCTATTATAATAGGAACTAAGATAAATAATATAGATCTTAGGTTAGATATAGAAATAAGAATAGCCTCTAGATATAGACTTAGTACCTATTAATTAGAAATAGCTAATAAAGAAATAATAATAAGAATATAAAGTTAAATATAGCTAATAGTAGAAGGAAACTAAGAAGCTATCCTTAGAGTTACTTAATATTAGAATCTAGGAATAGAGCTGAATAAATAACTAATAAAAAGTATAATAGAATAATAAAAAAGATATCTAGTATAAGTATATATAGGTAAAATAGTTAGAAGAGGAAGAATAGCTAAAGAATATCCTAGAAGAATATAGAGTTTATAATAAACTATTTAAAAAAACCTTTAAAACTAGCTTATTAGAATATAGTTAGTAGGATTATAAGATCTCTATTATTAATAAAGAAGAACTAGCCTTTTATAAACTTTATAATCTTATAGAACCTTAGTTATAAATACTCTATAAATATATTAATAATATATTAATAAAAGGCTATATATAACTATTAACTTTATCTATAGGATACCCTATAATATTTATACTAAAGAAAAATAATAAACTCTATTTAGTTATTAATTACTAATAGCTAAATAAGATTATATATAAAGATAGAATACTCTTACTACTAATTATAGAACTTAGAGACTAGCTATAGGAAAAACAGTAGTTTACTATACTAGATCTAAAGGGAGCTTATAACCTAATATAAATTAAAGAAGGAGATAAATAGAAAATAGTATTTAGAATAAAGTTCAGTCTCTATAAGTATCTTATAATACCCTTCGAACTAATAAATATACCTATAATATTCTAATAAATAATTAATTAAATACTCTGGGAGTATCTTAATATCTTTATAGTTATTTACCTTAATAATATTTTAATTTTCTTAGATAATCTAGAAATATATAAGGAGTATATATATAAGGTTTTAAAGAAACTAGAAAATATAAAACTCTTAGTAGAACTAGAAAAAAGTTATTTCTATATATAAGAAGTTAACTTCCTAGGATATACTATTTAATCTAATAAAATATAGATAGAATAAGATAAGATTACTATAGTTAGAGATTAGGAAATACTAAAAACTATTAAGAAAGTATAAGCTTTCCTTAGATTTACTAACTACTACTAATAATTTATTAAAAACTATAGAAAAATTATTATACCCCTATATAATATTACTAAAAAAGAAATAGAGTTTTAGTAAAATAAAAAATAGTAAAAAGTATTTTATAAAATTAAGAACTAAATACTTTTAGAACCTATACTATAGATATTTAATTCTATAAAAGAAGTAGAACTTAAAACTAATATTTTAGATTTTATAATTAGTATATAAATCAGCTAAAGGGATAATAAAGGAGTATTATATCTTATAGTATTCTTTTTAAAAAAACTATATAGTATAGAACTTAATTACTCTATTTATAATAAGGAGTTTATAGCTATTATATATATATTTAAAGAATTTAAGTACTACTGCTTAGGGATAATATATAAGATTAAAGTATATACAGACTATAAGAATATCTAATATTTTACTATAATCTAATAACTTAATAGAAAATAAATCCACTATACTGAATACTTATCCTAATTTAATTATAAAATAATATATTAAAAAGAATTAGAAAACAGAAGAGCTAATACCCTTAGCTATAAACTAGAATATAAATAAACTATATCTAAAATAAACAGATAGTTACTTACTATAAATAATAAAGAATACTTAGTATAAAAAGCCTTAGGAGCTATACTTAAGAAAACAGTATATACTAAAGTCTAGATAGATACTATTCCTAGCCTGGAAATACTATAATAGGAGGTAAGAATAGTACTTATTAAAGAAATTTATAAATACTTACTCTTAGAATATTAAGAAGTTAAGAAAATATTTAATAGGATCAGATAATATTATAATTATCTAGATCTATAAAAAGAAATACAGACTATAGTTTCAGAATATAATATATATATATAAATTAAATCTATATAATATAAACTATATAAAGAGCTTAAACTAATCCTAGTACTAGAATAACCCTAGTAATTAGTATTCTTTAATTATATTATTAAACTATTAAAATCTAAGGAACTAATAACTAAAGTAGAATATAATAGTATTCTAGTAGTTATTAATAGACTTATAAAGTATAAATACTTTATTCTATATAAGGAAGTAAACTCTATAGAAGATCTTATATATTAGTTTCTATAATATATAGTTAGTTACTATAGATTATCTAATAAAATAATATTAAATAGAGGAATAATATTTACCTCTAAGTTTTAGTAATTACTTATAGTATAAATAGATATAAAATATAAGCTTTTAATAGCTTATTACCTATAAAGTAATAGTTAAATAGAATATTTAAATTAAACTCTAGAATAATACCTATAAGTATATATTAACTATAAATAAAATAATTAGATATAACTACTGCTAATAGTATAGGTTATATATAATAGCTTAATATAAGAATTAACCTAACTATTACTAATATATATAAACTATAGTTATAAACCTAAATTCTAAAATTAATTAGAATTAGATAGACTAGATATACTAGCTGCTATACTTATAAAAGAAATATTATACTTATTATATATAGAAATAAAGATAGAATTAGAATTTCTCTAAGAGAGAATAAAAAAATACTATAATAAAATAAGATTAAAGGGACTAATCTTAAAGAAAGGGGATAAAGTCTACTTACTCTGTAAAAATATTATAATAATAAAACTAAGTAATAAATTAGATTATAAAAAACTTAGATTATTTAAAATTATTAAGAAAAAATCAGATACTAATTATAAACCCTTATTACTAGATATAATATATATCTATCTAGTTTTTTATATCTCTTTATTTAAGAAAGTACTAGAAAATACTCTAGACTAAGATTATCTAATTAAAGTCTATAAAGAAGAATATAAACTAGAAAAAATTCTAAAGAAAGAAGTTAGAAATAGATAAATATTTTATTTAGTAAAATAGAAAGACTATAATAAAAATAATAATATATAGAAATCAGTTAAATATCTAAAGAAATACTAGTATTTAATCTATTAGTTCTATCAGAAGAAGAAGAATTAATAATACTATCTTAAGTAATTCTACTAAAGAGGTCCTCTATAGAGGGATTAAAAGTAAAACCAGAAAAGTTAATTACTTATAAAGTATATAAGGATTAGACTTAGAATATAAGCTCAGCTTCCTAAGTCTATATCTATTCTAATTCTTCCTAATAATTTCTTTTCTCTACTTCCTTCTGTTCTACTTCTTCTAACTTTTCTATATTATTCAGCTCCTTCTTCAGTATCTCTATACTCTTCTTATAAAGCTGCTTCTATATCTAGTACAGCCTGGAAATTTATATAAAGGCCTTATTAATCTAATACTACCTCTTAAAAAGTAAATCCTCTGTATTACTTTCCTTATCCTCTAAATATAATAACTCTTAGTTAATCTTCTTAACTAAGAAAAAGAGGTTAATAAGTAAAAAAGATAAAGAATAAAGTACCTATTTAAAGATATTAAGGAATAAGTATTATTATATAAGCAGCCTATATAAATATATATTATATAGCGATTTAGGCTCAGAATAATAAAATATCTAATATCCTTATCTATATACTAAGTATAAGGGATAACTTTAAAGCTATAAGTAATAATATACTCAGACTTTTAAGTATATTTATATACTAAATCAGATTTTTTTTATTTAGAAATACAGCTAGATATCTTATTAGTAGGATATATAATAAAATAAATAGAGAACTAAGTATATACTAAACTAGTATAGGATAAGTAACCTGGCCTTAGGGATAAAACTAATAGGGAGGGGGTATTATATTATAAATAAAGGCCTTTATCAGGCTGTATAAAGTTATATATAAAGTATAGACCTACTTAAAGTCCTAACTAATAGATATTAATCTATTACTCGGAATAAGTAATAGGTAAGTAATAGATAAGTAATAAACTTATTATATATATATATTTATTTTATTAGATAGAATACTCCTTCAGATAGTTATTAATATAATTATCTATATATCTATTATTACTAGCTTTATAATACTTATATATTAACTGTAACTCGTATTATACAGCCTATAATAACCTGATTATACTACTCAGAATAATATCTAATTAGTTTAACCCTAACTTACCCTAGACCCCTGTTCAGTATAAGTTATCTAACTGTTATATAAAGTAAGTATTAATTATACTTAGTATAAAATTATAAGTAATTATAAGAGCTTATAATTACTTATAATTCTATACTAAGTATAAGTAAGTACCTACTATTATTTATAAGCTTTTTTTTTAAGTAATATTACAAGTACTTATAAGCTTTAGTAATCCCTAGCTGTTAAGATATTGATAGCGCAAGTTATCTCCACGGCTCGTCAGATGGGCTGCAAAATTGGCCTCTGTGGACAAGCCCCGAGTGACCATCCGGAATTTGCTCAATTTCTTGTCGATTCCGGCATTGATTCAATTTCTGTCAGTCCTGATAGCTTTGCCTTGGTGAAGAAGCATGTAGTCGCCAGCGAACAGGCGCGAAATCAATGAATAGTTAGCTAGCCTTGATAATTTTTCTTAATTTTTTTTATTTTCTTTTGGGTGTATGTGCATATCAAGTTTTATTTTCTAATATTGTACTGTGCGTTGGGTTGCATACGGCAATCTTATGCCTTTGAATTTAGTATAATCAATAATCTGAATTCTCACACCTTCCCCTTAAACTCTATAAACTCATATTGATGTTCCAAGAAATCTCAATTCAGTCGTTATTTGTAGCTTGAAATTTGTCCATGCCATGCTGGCGTCTGAGGAAGGCAACTAAAGCTATATCGTCACCGTACGTCATATTTTGGCAACTCAACCCCAACTTCTAGGTACTCAAACCCCCCCATACAGATAGCAAGTGGAGAACATATGGGGCAATTCTGGTGTTAGTGCTGAACGTAAATATGGACACATTCCAGACTGATTGACTGGAAAGTCTCGACCATATATCACCTGACCAGCCGATCTTAATAAGATCATGCGATACCGCGATATCAAATCGACGTCATTCCACCTTTATTATTACTTTTTAAAGTTTTCTTAGAAAGTGGTGTCCAGAGACATGTGAGGCGCTTCCGCCTGAGCTTAACGGTTCTTTCCGGCTTGGGGTAAGGAGAAGGTGGCATCAATAGCCCGGGATCTTCCAGTCATCGAAAATACTTGTCAATAGTTACAAATCTTCGGAGAAATTTTCATGCCAGGGTCAAGCCATAGCTACATCGACTTTAGTATCCGATACTACGGTGCCGTAAGTCCAAGAAATCGCCAAGAGACTGTTCTAGACAGGCTGGTATTTGTATTAGGATTTTTGGGGAGGGAGCGTGGCATGAGGGAGGGTTCCGTAAGCGGTATGAATCAGAAAACAGGAATTTGAATATGACCTAGACTGCTGCTAAAGCCGCTTTTAGCTTCATGGAGCTAAACTTGAAGAGCACGCTAACCGCGTCATATTATCTGAGAGTTAGTGGTTGATTTTCCTTACTAGGTTGGGGGACCCAGCATCATTGGCATATGGGTAGGAGGACCTGGACTCGCCTCAGCGAGGCCATGGATTGTAAGCCACTATCGAGAAGTGAGTCCAGGTTTGATACAAGGTTTTGAATTTAGTCTATCATACTGATTTTAATACATTTGGAAATTGGCTAGAACTAAGAAACCTCCTGCTTTTAATGTCACTTTCAGTGTCTCATTTTGACCGAGGCCCCCAAACAGCTTAGTTCCGAATTGCCAACAAGGACTAGAGTGGCGGTGGCGCCAAGAAATGATCGTAATTATCTCCTCTCTTCCCTCGAAATCCTAAATTGTAGATGAGTAACTCTATTTGTCCCGTGTCTACCCGTATTCACCATATCAGCGATGAGAATGAGTAAATCATAGTGACGGAATGCCAATGCGTTGAGGGAGTCTCGTCACCCAAGGAGCATATCTTAAAGCAGCTCGGCACCGTGCCTGAAAATACACAGACACAATCAATTGAATTGGATGAACTCCCCATCAGCAACTTTGAATAAAAAGCGTGGAATGAACTCCGTTGAGCCAACCAAACCTGCAAATCAAAATGGCTTGCGAAGTTAAGAAGGAATATGAGGATCTGATGTGCAACATAGATTTCCAGGAAGCGGACGAGCAATCCCTCGACTCTGACAGCCAAATATCTCATACAAAGACTCACTCGGACAATGAGAGAAACTCTGTGACTAATATTTTGGAGGCTGGGGAGATTTCCTTTTTCTCACGTGGCCGTTTAGGAATTGATAATCCCATTGAAGCAGAGGATGTAGCTCGGGCATACTTGGTTCTTCGTCCCAGCGTGCAAGTTGGTCAATCGCTTAAAGGTTTGATCGCCAGCGATAATGTATCCAGGCTGCTTGTATTGCCAAAAAAGAGACTTCCCGCAAAAGGGGAACGATTCATAACGTTTGTATTCAAGGCAAATGCATCAGAGGATCAGATCAAAAAGGATCTTTCGCCTTCCCCCGATTACGAGACCAAAAACGCAGGCATCCACCATGTCCCAGCAGCCGGACAAGTAGGTAATGGTATTTATACCATTGCTTCGACAGGGAACAAGTCACATCTAACTTACACGATGACCCTGCCACGCGAAAGGGGACATGCTCAGCGAGCCATAGGCCTTCAGGACCATGGGACGTTCATTCTAGCCACCAAAAGTCCGATGTGTCAGGGTCGCTCTCAGCTCCAGCTCCAGCTCCGTTCGGAACCCCATTTTCCCAATGAGTACAAAGAAACCGAATCGCTTATTATAAAGGTCACTGATGCTAACTGAATAGAATATTGAAGGATTTCCGATCCTTGCGCTGGATCCCTTCCCGGCCAGCGCATCTTGATTACATTGATGCACAGTTTCTCCTAATTGGGGAAGGGGCAAACCACGAGCTGTTTCATGCGAAGCAAGACAGTGATAGGGAATATTTTTCAGATTTTTGAGTTGTTCAAATTGTTAAGTTGGTATTTTAGAGTAAGGTGATATTGTCGCAGGTGATGCTTAGAAAATTGCCCTTTATAAACTATTTGTATATGAAAGGCTGAATTTCTAAGAGATAGTACTTTGAAAAAAAAAAAAGGAAGAGAAGAGTGGGAACCCAAGTGCTATGTGGTAATGAGTGAATAATCTAGGACGACCGTCTCGACGTGCCCACCATTATGCTATTCCAGGCTTATACCGCCTGCCAACCAGTAGAACTTGTGGATGGGACTAAGAGCAAGGGGAAGGAAGGGCCCCGCTGCTTGATGATCCCGACGACGGAGATTCAGACATTATTATGCGTGATTCAGGCTCTGATGCGAAACCACACAACAGAGCCAGCGCAATGCAGCCAAAGACTGGTATCGAGTGCAAGGGAAGCAATGCTGAGGGTAGTGGGTCATGGTCATCCAAGCTCGAGGATAGCATTTTCGACGACAGCGGTGCCCGCGACAACAACGGCCGTAAGAACACTGACTATAGCGACGATGACACTGGTTATAGTGACGATGACACTGGTTATAGTGGCGATAACACTGATTATAGTGACGATAACACTGATTATAGTGACGACGATATCAACTGTGGTGATAATATCAATAACGGTCAAGCTAAGTCTCCAGAGCACTCTCTCCTCAAAAGTGCCCCGGCGCCGAGGCGGGAATAGACGATGAGCACCTCCCCAGATATAAGGCTCTTTGCTATGAGGACATTGTGCTGTGGATTGTACAGGACCCCAATAAAGGGGAAAGGGACCTCTTGACAATGGAGGTTTACCTTCGGCATCACAAGGGCGCGGATAATAAGCCCAAACCGTACGGTCCTCCACTCTTCCAGTACCAGCCATCGATTATCATGCTGCAATAAAGTAAGGGGGAAAAGGTAATCAAGTAGTAGCTTTAGCCTATAGAAGCAACAGAAGCAAGGACATCCAAACATTTTGTTTCGTTTCAATTAATATCCCTCTTTATCACGATATGATGAGACTTGAAAATGAGCAATGAAAGTGGGCATTCCTGTTGAACTGGCCATTTGGTTGCCCTCGAGTCTGTTGCAGTCGCGCTCTTTGTATCAATTTCTGTATGGGTGATCAAATCTTATTCTGTTTTGGAGTTGGTCCGGCTACAGTGCAACTCCGTGGAGTCAATTCAGGGTTAATAGTTTCAGTTTGCCCGGACAACTCCAGACTATAGCTTATTATAGGCGACTTAACCTTAATATTTGTTATTCCTTCATAATACCACTATGGTCCATCTGGACGAGAGCCCATTGCATATCTACTCTTCTCTCGCAATGTAGGACCCTTTCTCCAAAAAATAAAAGGTGCTGGTGTAAGAATAAGCGATAATATTCCAAGAAGCGTCATTGTCCAATGGACCCCGATACCCTCATACATTGGCCGTGCCGCCATAACCATCCCTCCGGATATAAGGTATCTAACCATAGTAATACTCGCAAGAGCGCTTGCGGCATGATGCTTGTAGCTATCAGTAATATATTCATAGCTGCTCACATAAATAGACATAAGGGCGATTCCAAAAATAAAACAGGCAGCCAATCCGCTATATAGCGGTATGTCAGGATAGCTAGTCCAGCCTAACCAGAAGAGAGAGATAGGAAGAAAAGGTGCGGTAAGAATGGCTGGCCAGAGTCTGAACTCGGGGTTAATTTGGGCTCTTCGCTCACTTAATGTATGCCAGCGAGCCCATTTGTAGAGTAAAGGTGTGTACAGAGTAAATATGGTAGAACCCAAGGCGAAGGATGCAAAGCAAGACCCTTCCAAACCTGTTGAGAGATGATAGGGTTGCTTGAATATATAGTCGAAGCCTGATAGAAAGGTAAAGCGAAGTATGTATAAAAGAATAAGATAGAAGCCTAGCACGGTAATAACAGGTTCCTTTACGAAGAAAATGATTGGAAGTGGAAGATTCTTCCATATGCGTTGGGTAAGGGATTCTGCGCGGGCATGGTCAGAGGTATAGCGTCGGTCGCCGGTGGCTCGACGAAGCTCTCTTGCTTTCCATTCGAGAAGCAGTGGAAAGTAGGTTTCTGGAAGAAATGCAGCTGCGAGAAGAAAAGCAGCACCGGAGATGATTAACGTGACCCATTCGGCCCATGCGCGACCTAACGCTGGGTCAGAAACAATCCAGCCATTGGCGATGGGAGCGATCATAGGACCTGCACGACCAATTTAGTAATGTTTGCGACCCGAAATGGAATATATTACCTGTTAAATTTGCCCATGCAACTACCGGGAAAACAAACGCTCTCTTTACCGGTCGGAATTGGTCGTTCACACTGGCACCATTGATGCTCAAGGTCGCGCTGGCTAAGAGTCCAACAAAATATCGACATACAATAAGTCCAGAAAAAGACTTGACCAGAGCGCAACCGAGTACAAAGCAAAGATAGCAAAAGGATCCTATCAAATACACCGGATTTCGACCAAAAGTCTCTGAAAGCGGTCCGGCAAAGAGCGATCCAGTACCAACGCCAAAGAGATACATGGCCGTGGCTAAATTCATTGCTACCGGACTTACGCCAAAAGCACGACTTGCGGCCTCATTCCCCATGGACTCGGCAGCAGCAGCCCACCCTTGAACAAACACCAGAAGGCAAAGGATGGCGATGTTCTTGGCTCTTGATACGAGAGACCAGTTGTGAGGGTTGATAGGGTCATAATCGCCGTTCTTTCGCACGATGATGATACTATCCTCGATGGCAAGCTCTCCATCTTGTTGTAGACCGGTTGAATCAAATGATCGTTGCCTTTCAATTTCTCGTTCGAGAGTCGATGGCCGTTTTTGGATTTCTGCACCCACGAGCTTGGCGATATCACGGCGTTGGACAATTGGCCACATGCTACAGTTGAAACGAGGAAGTTGAACGGTAGTTGAACGGGATGGATAAAACGAGAAAATGGTTTTCGACAGAGGAATCGGGTGATGAGAATCCAGTTGGTGCTATTACTTTAGATCGCGTGACCAATTGCCATATTCGGCTTAAGGTCATGATCAGAAAGTGATGAGTGGTTGACGTCAATGGCTGGAGGTGCTTCTACTTCCAAAACCGCGTTATCGATTGAATATTTCCGGTTATAGACCTTTTTATTCACGCTAAGATTAAGATTTATCTAGTACTCGATGATTAATTTGTCCTACGCTTCTTCGTCCCTGGGCGGACAGGTCACGACATAGAGCCGGCCAAGCTACTGTGATGTAGAGGCATCGGCTGTCTGTCGGTCGTTGGAAACGTTTCAGCTGTCGAATGTAGCACAATGCTTTGCGAGTCGGCCAGCACTTCGGATTTTCCACGTTAATACACTGGTATATTGCTATACTGTGGCATTGATACATCACACGTCGAACAATAAGTATACTAACTATATTTGCGAGCGTTGTCAAAAAAAAAAAAAAAAAAAAAAAAAAAGTTGCAATAACTTCACGGCTCATATGCTCTGCGCTCTAAACTAAGGACGACAGGGCTGCAAGAGGTTCAGGGACGACTTATTTCTGTACAAAAATGATACAAAGTAATGTTCTATTTAACCAAAGAGCTCCAAATAGGAAATATATTGCACATAGTTGTAATTCATTGGCTCATCAAACAGAAATGCATATACCATTTAGGTCCCAACTTTGGGACCGGAATCCTGGTTTCAGGACCGAAAGAACGATCCCAGTTTTGGGACTGGAGTTAGTATAGTTCGTATTACAACTTTCCTCTACTAAAGTTAGATTATATTACGAAGTTGCTAAAATTAGCAATACATAACTCGGTCCTTAACTTCAAATCTATTAGCAAGCCTACGCTTAATAACGCTATGCTTAAAGATCACTATTCCAGGAGATATAGACACCAAATGGCACAATTTCAGCCGTGGATCCTACTATTAACTTCTCTATAAAAGGGGCAAGATCTCACGCCGTTCAGCTGGTTCAATTCATCAACACTCCTAAACACCTATGCATCACCTCACCAAAACCCTCTCACCCAACCTGAACACCATTTCTTTAGACATCAGCCGCCAATATGCAGCTCGACACCATTCTGATTAGCCTCGCCTCTCTAGCCCCCGCCCTCTGCTCTGCAGCGTGTTCCTACTCCGCGGTGGCGATAATAGTGGTACCTACCCCCTGACCGCGCTAGCCGTAGGGAATCATAAATTTCGAGCCAAAGAATATCATCGCTGCTGTTTCTCAGCTTGGAGTCGTAGGATACTGCCCATTCTTGGACGGAGAGTTCCACGGAGGTGAGTATCGCGTCTTCAAAGTCAGCTTCAAAGACGGGGTAAGTGGGGACTGGTTTTTGATCTAGGCTAATGCAATACACCGCTTGGGACTCAGAAGGGTCATAAAGTAGATAACAGTCACGTGAGTGAAAGAATGGACCAGTAACGGAGAAGCTCTACAGATTTTGACTCGCTGACAAATGTAGCGGAGTTTTGTTTTTCCATCAGCGTAGCCTGCTAAATAAGCAGAAAACAGCCCTGTGTTGATCTTGGCAAATCTAAACAGACTATAACGGATGTAAATTTTGGATTATATCCGGATAAGGGGCAACCGTTGTTTTTGGGCGTGTTCATGAAACCTCTAGGCTTTGGTCTTAAGCAAGCTAGACGACTTTATTGGCTGACTTCATCACCCCTCTTTGTGAAAGACTCCTCAATGGCGCCAGAAATTGCTGAAAAAAAAAGGTTCATGTCAGGCAGTAGTGTTCTGCATGCACAGGGACACCAAGGTCCACATCATACCGCGCCTATGTGTCCTTTAGCTTACTCGTGGTATTGATGGGGTCAGTCCCCAATGTGATGTGACCTGTAGCCCGGACAATTGTTTAGCCCATGGAATGTACTATATACATATGAATATCCTTATGTACTGCACATACAATGGAGGTAGATATGGCAACTTAAAATCTTACCACCTTGATCCATGGCTTGGCCGCGCTACCAAGAATTAGGACTCAACTCAAGCCCCGCCGAGCCCAGTTTTAGGAAGTAATCAACCTAGCTTGTGCGAGAAGCACCAGCGATCAAACGCGACTAAATGCAGCTAAGCTATATGCATCCAAATACAATTAAATACGACCGCTACGATTAAGGGCAACAAAATGCGACTAGATATCGGGGCATAGCAGCGGGTACAGAGTACATTCCACTATGCAATTACGTCATACAAATGCCGCTTCTCTAATTTCCGACTTATATCCGCTCGCGACACACCTCACATTGAACGGTTGGCCCGATCCCGCTATGTTGATGGGGGAAAAGGGCAGCCATACTGCAAGCTCGCGTAAACGCTTGGCAAATCGTCAGCACAGCAACCAATTGTAAGCATACCCTCGTAGCATCACAGGACTATGGAAAGAAGTTGTGCCTTTTGAGGAAGGAAAAAGTTCTTTCTTCCGCCCCCTCCTTCCTCAAGCTCGTACCACTTAACGATCCGTGCTGACCGGCTGCACCACAGACGCCGGCGCCTCCTCATTCACTACCTCGATTGGTGCACCACCATTTATACGCCACAAATGCTTTGGGGCAGCCACTTTTATCGTGCGAGCTGTTTTGCGACTACTCCACCAAATGGGATGATATTGCTTTGCAACCACAGGTTCAACTGGGGATTGTCGGTTGTCTGGGTGGGTGGGATGCAAATGTCGCAAGTGAGACTATTACCTATTATAACAGTAGATGGGGTGGCATTAATTAGTGGCTTCAGAGCATTTGTTGTGATAGCTGCACAGGGTATGGAATTAGAAGGAAAAGAAATCAAAGCTTAAGGAAAGATGTTAACGTTGACACCGTTAATATATACTGGAGGTAAGAGATGTAATAATATACTTATAATTCGGAGTTTGATAACGACTATTGGGTGAAAGAATTCCAGAGGGATTAGATCTAAAGGTATAATCTCCCAGCCTATTAATAGAGCTATCTATTAACTGTTATATAAATTTTCTAGCTTTATTATTAATCTATTAATTGATATTATAATTATAATAACTTCAGTAAGCTATTAAGAGGTGCTTTATTTAGAGAACTACTTCTAATAGTATATTATATTTATACTATAAATTATAATACTTTAACTATAATAATCTCTTAATCTCTTTAAGCTCTTCTATTTAATTCTTCTTCTTCTAGTAATATTTAAATATAGCTATCTGATTCTGTTTAAGATATTACTTATATTTTATATATAATATATCTCTAACTAGCTCTTAATTTAGTTATTACTACTGCTTTTTACTTTTTAATATAATAGTTAGATAACTTATACTAAATAGAGATCTAGGGTAAATTAAGATTAAACTAATTAGAGTATTATTCTAAATAGTATAATTAGATTATTATAAACTATATAATATAAATTACTATTCCCTATATAATATAAGATTTAGTCTTAGAATTAGTATATAGTAACTTTATAATTAGCTATTACTCTTCTCTTAAAGATTCTATAGTAATAACTAACTAATCTACTATAATACTAGATACTATTAAATTAACTTTATTTAATTTAACTTTTCTATCTAATAAACTTTTTAATAATTCTATTCTATTTAATTCTCTTCTATTTAATAATACTAATTAAAATAGATATTTATTTATTTAATTTAAAGAGCTATTTTAGCTTAGATTAATTTAAGCTAGTATATTATCTACTAGTACTATATATAGTACCTTAGATTATAATAATTATTAAGTACTAGAGGAATATTATTATAGTTCTCTATAAGTATATTATTAAAGATCAGGTCTATCTCTATATCCTTACTAGCTATAAGATAGAGTAATAGTTCTAGTAAGTATAACTACTAGGTTTATATATAAGAGAGTAGCTTTATTATTATAAGTAAGCTTATAATAGAGTATAGGCTTAAATAATTAATATCTAAAAAGAGATTCTAATAGTTATTACTAATAACTACTATTATATATATAAGGATCTGGTTATTTATAATAATTAGGCCCTAGCTATAGGGGATAATTATATTAGAGGTATTTATTATTACTATTATAAGAGGTAGTTAGTAATAAGTTATAAGGAGAGATAGTTAGTAATAATAAGCTTAGAGAGATATTATAATTAATTATAGATAATAAGTATTTCCCTTTAGAGTCTATAGCTAAGTTATATACTTAATAAGCCCTTCTTAGAGTTTTTAGAGTTACTATTATCTATACCTTAGCTAACTATATAATAAAAAGTAAAAAAAAATAGAATTAAAGATTAGATATAAACTAGAACTTAGTTAAAAACTAATTATATAAATTATATTATATATAGCCTGATCTTAGAATATTACCTCTTATATATAGTAAAAACCCCTAAAAAAAAAAAAAAAAAAAATTACTATTAATATATAAATATTATAAAACTAGTAATAATAAATATATAAATAATTATATTAATAACTATTTAAAAGAGTATTCTATTTAATAAAATAAATATATATATATATATTTTTTTTAAGAGTTTTTACTATATATAAAGAGTAATATCCTAAGATTAAGCTATATATAATATAATCTATATAATTAGTTTTTAACTAAGTTCTAGTTTATATCTAATCTTTAATTTTATTTTTTTTACTTTTTATTATATAACTAGCTAAGATATAAATAATAATAACTCTAAAAACTCTAAAAAAGGCTTATTAAGTATATAACTTAGCTATAAGCTCTAAAGAGAAATACTTATTATCTATAATTAATTATAATACCTCTTTAAGCTTATTATTACTAACTATCTCTCCTTATAACTTATTACTAACTATCTCTTATAATAGTAATAATAAATATCTTTAATATAATTATTCTTTATAGCTAGAATCTAATTATTATAAATAACTAAGTCCTTATATATATAATAGTAGTTATTAGTAATAACTATTAGAATCTCTTTTTAGATATTAATTATTTAAATTTATATTTTATTATAGATTTACTTATAGTAATAAAGCTATTCTCTTATATATAAACCTAGTAATTATACCTATTAGAACTATTACTCTATTTTATAGCTAGTAAGAGTATAGAGATAAATCTAATCTTTAATAATATACTTATAAAGAATTATAATAATATTTCTCTAGTACTTAATAATTATTATAATCTAAAATATTATATATAATACTAGTAGATAATATACTAATTTAAATTAATTTAGATTAAAATAGCTCTTTAAATTAAATAAATAAATATTTATTTTAATTAGTATTATTAGATAGAAAAGAATTAAATAGAATAGAATTATTAGAAAGTTTATTAGATAGAAAAATTAAATTAAATAAAGTTAATTTAATAATATTTAGTATTATAATAGATTAATTAGTTATTACTATAGAATTTTTAAAAGAAAAATAATAGCTAATTATAAAGTTATTATATACTAATTCTAAAACTAAATCTTATATTATATAGGGAATATATATATATATATATATATATTTTTTAAGAGTTTTTATTATATATAAAAAATAATATTCTAAGATTAAACTATATATAATATAATCTATATAATTAGTTTTTAACTAAGTTCTAGTTTATATTTAATCTTTAACTTTATTTTTTTTACTTTTTATTATATAGCTAGCTAAAGTATAAGTAATAGTAACTTTAAAAACTTTAAAAAAAGCTTATTAAATATATAACTTAGCTATAAGCTTTAAAAAGAAATACTTATTATCTATAATTAATTATAATATCTCTCTAAACTTATTATTACTAATTATCTCTTCTTATAACTTATTACTAACTATTTTTTATAATAATAATAATAAATACTTTTAATATAATTATTCTCTATAGTTAGAGCTTAGTTATTATAAGTAACTAGATTTTTATATATATAATAGTAATTATTAATAATAACTATTAGAATCTCTTTTTAGATATTAATTATTTAAATCTATACTCTATTATAAGTTTATTTATAATAATAAAGCTACTTTTTTATATATAGACCTAGTAGTTATATTTATTAGAACTATTACTCTATTTTATAGCTAGTAAAAATATAAAGATAGATTTAATCTTTAATAATATACTTATAGAGAATTATAATAATATTTCTTTAGTATTTAATAATTATTATAATCTAAAGTACTATATATAATACTAGTAGATAATATACTAATTTAAATTAATCTAAACTAAAATAGTTTTTTAAATTAAATAAATATTTATTTTAATTAATATTATTAGATAGAAGAGAATTAAATAGAATAGAATTATTAGAAAGTTTATTAAATAGAAAAATTAAATTAAATAAAGTTAATTTAATAGTATTTAGTATTATAGTAGATTAATTAATTATTACTATAGAATCTTTAAAAGAAAAATAATAATTAATTATAAAGTTATTATATATTAATTCTAAAACTAAATCTTATATTATATAGGAAATATATATATATAATAAGTTTATTATCTATTTATTATTTACTTATTACTTATTCTAAATAATAGATTAATATTTATTAGTTAGAAGTTTAAATAGATTTATTTTTTATATATAACTTTATATAGTCTAATAGAGGTTTTTATTTATAATATAATACTTTCTCTCTATTAGTTTTATCTTTAAAACTAGATTATTTATTCTATACTAGTTTAATATATATTTAGTTCTCTATTTATTTTATTATATATTCTACTAATAAGATATCTAACTATATTTCTAAATAAAAGAAATCTAATTTAGTATATAAATATATTTAAAAGTCTAAGTATATTCTTATTTATAGTTTTAAAAATTATTCTTTATACTTATTATATAGATAAAAATATTAAATATTTTATTATTCTAAGCTTAAATTACTATATAATATATATTTATATAAATTATTTATATAATAATATTTATTTCTTAATATCTTTAAATAAATATTTTATTCTTTATTCTTTTTTATTTATTAATCTTTTTCTTTAATTAAGAAGATTAACTAGAAGTTATTATATTTAGAGAATAAGAAAAATAATATAGAGAATCTACTTTTTAAAAGATAGTATTAGATTAATAAAACTCTTATATAAATTTCTAGATTATATAAAATATAATAATAGTTTTATAAGAAGTATATAGAGATATTAAAAAAAGAGCTAGATAATATAAAAGAGCTAAAAGAGAAAGAATAGAAAGAAATAGAGAAAAAAAACTATTAGAAAAAGTTAGAATAAATATAAATTTAGAAAGCTAAACTTATATTCTAAATCTAGTCCTTTTATACTATATAAATAATTAATTTTTCTAATTTCTTTTTTAATTCTTCTATAGAGAATCTTTTTAATAGAATTACTTAAGATAATATTATTAATCCTTCTTCTTCTAGTAAAACTAGTAAATTAAATATTAATATTTCTTTAGATATTTAATTAGTTTCTATATATTATTATTTTTATTATAGTTTTTTTATTTTATTAAATAAAATATTTATTTATTTTTAATTTCTTTTTTTAGAATTTTTTCTAATTTATATTTTTCTTTATAAATCTTAATTAAATAATTCTAATTTAAAGTATTTTCTAATATATTTTTAAATAATAAAATATAAAAAACTAGATAGATATATATTATATTTAGTAATAAAAGTTTATAATTAATATCTAATTTTTTCTTAATAATCTTAAATAATCTAAGTTTTTTA
>JAPDLB010000109.1:0-55425 GCA_027569935.1 Clonostachys sp. G952 | reverse complement strand
CCCCCCCCCCCCCCCCCCCCCCCCCCCCCCCCCCCCCCCCCCCCCCCCCCCCCCCCCCCCCCCCCCCCCCCCCCCCCCCCCCCCCCCCCCCCCCCCCCCCCCCCCCCCCCCCCCCCCCCCCCCGAGGGATCGATATCCACGGATTCTCGATTAGTGAGGGTGGTGTAGGATGTAAGGCCAGAAGAAGGGCGAGCGTAGGCGTTCCCTTGGTTCAAGGTTTGTTGGTGAGGTCTAGCTGCCAGCTGGTCGATTAAGTATCGGGAGCTGTTTCTTATATCTTGTTTCTTCATTTGTATCCATTTACAGCACGCCATGTTGGGTCAATATTGTTGCTCGGTTGCTTGCTTCCTGGGCAACGACCGGAGTGGAGAGGATGGCCATTTCTGTGAGGAGTCGCAGAGCGGGTCGGTTCAACTGTCATTGAAGGGTCACCCTGCCTCGACAGAACGAAGAGTGGATGAAGAAGCAGCTGAGGCATGGAGCCATATGGTCGAAGCTGATATATCAAAGGGTCGTCTCGGGTGGATAGTGGAGGGCGCAATGGTAGCGGCAAAGGCCGTGAGAGGTAGAACAGGAGGCATTACACAGAAATCAAATCCGGCTCATCCCCTGGGCAAGTGAGTTTGCAAAGTAGGGACATCGTAGTGAGTTGCATGAAAGAATGGGACGATCCCAGAGAAAGTGTTCGTGATAGAGTGATTACAGAGGGAACATCAAACTAAACGGTGGAAGGCACGCCGTCAAGTTACCTGAGGTGGGTTAGGCGGGGACAGCCCTATATTACAGCGCTCTTAAGGCATCCACAGGCCCGTTTTAGCAGGTTTCGAGCACCTCCCTTCTGTAATCGGCGTGAAAGACGACAAGTGGGGCGATGAGATAGTTGCACCTTCCTCCTTCCTCCAGCTTGCTGCAAGTTGGAACTTCTTCCTCGGTCCCATCACGATGGATCCAAACGGCAACGCGAGTCCGACAGCTGTCAATGCAGGCACCTGCAGTAGTTCAGGTTCGAATGTCGAATTACAACCAAAGTACGAACACGACTTATCGAACATACTATCGCCGAGCACCGTTTTATACCGCGGCATCAACGCTTTCAAACCTTAGCCAAGATCCTCCCATGAACTCCTTAAGCACGAACACCGGGCCCTCGCAACATTTTTGCCCGGAACTCAAAATTCCCTAAAACAGGGCAGAGTACGTACAGGGGTTCTCCGGGTTGCACGATAAAGCACCGTGGCTAGAAACTAACCTGCTTACAGTTGGTTATTAAACGGACCCTCTTCGTCTCGACTTGATGATCTTTTCCGAAATTCGAAAGTCGTCCTTGTTTGGCGACAGAAATCTCCAACGGCCCTCCACTCAACGGGCAAAGATTCCTTCGTCCCTGTGGTGATGGCCGGGCGCGCGTTTGAGGCCAGGACGCTGGAGGGCTTCGGCCGTTCGTCAGCCGTGGAGCCCCTTTTCCACACTAGAGTGACGTCTGCCGCGGCCGTGCCCCCAATCCTCGCTCAGCAACGGTTGGGTTAGGGGCACTGAAACACCTCATGAGTCTTGGTGGGGAATTCATGCGCCAAGTTTCCATGACGTGAACTCTCTCAGGTACATCCCAACGTTTGCCTCTCTGTCTCCTTCTCAAGCGGCGCCTTATCAGAGACATACTAAGTCAACATCAAGGCCTTCGATCATTTCCAATGCTCATGGCAAAGAGCAGAGCTGGTCAGTCCACAGACCCTACTCGCCCAGACGAATCACATCAGCTTGAGTTAGTCTCTACCCAGAGGTGATGCTTTCGGTGGAGGCCCAATATACAAGCTCTAAACATCATGCAACAGCCTCGATTTCGGATCTTGCTCGCTTCGGATTTTACAAGCGTAACCGTACCATGGAGAAGCCACGCCGGCGGGATCTCGGCATACTTGTCAAAATTACGACCTCGTAGCCACTGATCTCTTGAGATTTTCGATCCGCCACTTGAGAAACCTCGATATTTTGAAATCCCAAAGCACTCTGGTCCAGAGGAGGGGTGTTTCAGTACGAAACCGCTGGCAAAATGTTAGCTCAGATGAATAAGCTTCCCATCTAGGCCGGTCGCTTTTGACCCAGAGCTAGAGAGCCATTGTTTCTCCTGGCTATGAAAGCCTGCAAGACAGAATTTACGTCTGAGTAGATATAACCCCATACTGTACTTCTATTTCAATTCTAATAGTTCCTAATGTAGGAACAAAAAGAATCGATGAGGCTTGCTATACCACCTCAGTGCTAGATGGGATCGACAAAGGCAATTAGAATCCCGCCCAGCAGTCCCAGAAAATGTGAATAGAAAATCCCAACCTGTATCAAGCGCAATTTACGCCTTCTCTCAGCATATTAATGGAGACTGCATATGGGCCTATGCAGATAAAACATGTCATAAAGGGGCTTGGTTTACACACATCTTGGGCTCTCGACATGCAGGGTACTGCAAGCGAACACTCACTTCGATAATCACCATCATCATCTAATAGTAGCACGAGAAGGTGATTTTAACCAAATTCTGTCATTAATTTTCGACAATATCTGCTTTGTAACGACGCCACGCAGTAAGCTTAAACCAAACATCCCGCAGCAGATAATGGTCCGATGCCCCAAACACACACTCCCATATAACCAAGCATAATAAAGGCAGGGGAGAGCTTCCAGTGTACCTATTGCATCTTAATTCTCATTTACTCTATATACAGGCATTGGAACTATCTCTGACAGCTGAAAACACCCGGACGAGATGCGTGGGCCACGTCATGAAACAGAAAAGGGATGTGGACGAGAGGAACTGCAGTGCTTCCCGCTTTTGATAAGCTGAGCATCAAAGCACTGCGTCTCCTTTTCAGCAGTGATTCTTTGTCCCTTGTAAAGCGTGTGAATTTCTCAAATATCTGTGAGTGTGTGTACGTGCAAGTGTGAATGTGTGTCCTGGGCTTGCACGATTGGCCACAAAAACCAACAACAGGCTATATGTTCCGTTACACTTTCGGTGTCATGAGTCTCTACGGGTCCTATAGAGACGAAAGTCCAAGATAAAATCTAAGATGAAATACCCAGTGCTCCTCCGCCTTTTTGTACTAAATGCTTTGGTCCCAAGAGAACTTAGGTACCCAGCCATTCGATCACTCCGCTTGGGCCAGACGTGCATCCATCAGTGATCGGTGGAGGGACTTGGTCATTGAATGAACAACTTGAGAATGGCTATCAATTTTCTGGTAAGGATAATTCCAAGGAAATCCCGGGCAAGCAAGGCAGGTCTATGATTGAGCAGAATGCAGGCCAACTCTTTGGGTCAGCGGCCTTTGAGGAGCGGTGCCTTTGTCACCTACCTTTTCAGCCCTCTGGGCATCTACAGTGCACACAGTGTAGGGATCAAGGAATTACTATTATTATTATTATTTTGGAAAATCCTTCTCGGTGGCTAGGATGAACACATTAATCGGCTGCTCTGGCCCTGGGCAGACTGTTACACCAATAGAGGAGATCAACCTGGGCCCGGCAACTCTGAAATTAGCCAGATTTGGGCTCTTGTGCGTTATGGGGGTCAATGAGGTATGCACGATGCAAAGTGCTTCTCGCAGTCGGCAGTACATGGTACCTCAGCTGCACGATTCCTGCCCGTGTCGGGGAAGCACTGCATTGCTTCCGGTGCGAGTACAAGCCCTGGTATTATATAATGCAGGCACGGAGGTACCTCTTTCATTGCCTTTTCTGCCCGAGCTGCACAGTCTTTTCGCTTGGTTGGCGCGCCTTCCCCAGTGGCTCTCGCCGAATTCTGTTAGGCAGTGATGATGATCAATGACCACAAGCGCGCAGGAGCTGTGATATAATAAGCAGTGATCTCATCCCATATCTGACCTACTCTTTCTCGTCCTACCCATGTATAGAAGCCGCCTGCTTGGGTCTACGTCTCCTCCCAGTGACGTGCAAACGAACAGAGCCAAGCACTCCACGAGCCGGAGAGACTCGCCCTCGAGTCAAATTGCCAAAGCAGCCCAGTCAACAAAGCAAACAAGCAGACAAACATCCTCCATTAACTTGCCACTCTGATCCAAGGTCAAACAGGCCAAGGGGGTGTTCGGCAAGTCCAAGCGCACAAGGGTCACATTCAGTTCACTCGCCATCTAAAACACAGACGAACAATACGGAGATTGTTGTCCATCATACACGAACATAGACAAATAACTCAAACAACCAGGCACCCAGCCATCTTGCACTATCGAGGCAGGTGGCGGGCACCGAGCCTCTTTTGTTGGCCAGTGTAGGGCACAAGCAAGGCGCTGGCAGCCCCTATAGGACGATCGAGTGCATGCCCGCGGCCGTCAACGACTGCCCGTCTCCGCTCTTCAGCCAGGTGACCAGGTAGGGCAGCATATGGCCGACCTGTGGCGGTCTTCGTGCCTGAGGACATCCTACTTCTTTCTACACACACAGGTTCTTGGCCTTTGTTGTCCTTCGCGTCTCACTCTTTCACTTTGAATCATCATCCAGATTCGCCGACTTTCCTCGCCGTGGAATCTTGATACAAAGCTCGTCTCCTCTTGGGGGGCTTCGTTGAAGCAAGCCACCTTCATTGCATAAATTCTCTCTTCATGCCCCCGAATTTACATCTCCAACTTTCTTGTTTTCACCTTGCAACCAAACTCTGGCTCTACTCGCCAGGTTTTTCCACCCAGATATACTCTCCTCAGCAAAGCATTCAGGCATTTCGCCCAAGATCATTCACCTGCATCTCAACTCCGCGTTTCTCCATCCAGACATAGTCTCCTCAGGAAAACACTCGGGCATTTCGTCCAAAATCATTCATCTCCTTCTCCTCGCCGCGTTTTCCATTCAGATATAACCTCCTCAACAAACCACTCAGGCGTTTCGTCTGTCATCTTGTACCTCCTTCTCCTCGCCGCATTTTCCATTCAGATATAACCTCCTCAACAAACCACTCAGGCGTTTCGTCCAAGATCTTGCACCTCCATCCCAGCTCCACGTGGAGTCATTGTCATCATCATGGATTCCTTGCCAACTTGCTACGGCAAGGGTAAGATTCTGACTCTCCAAGTTTCGGCAGACCAGGAGCCGTTCAACGTTGTCATTGAAGCTGCACACGGGATCTGGTCTCACTCCGTGAACCTCCTCGTCAAGGTCCTCGAAAATGATGCAAACATCGAGGTTACTAACAAGCTTGCCTTCCTTAAGCTTTACGACCGCCGATTCTCACCGGCCTTCCGTGAGCGCTGGGATGTCAAGCCATGGACTCCTGCGCTCGAAGAGGACCTCCATGCATTCTCTCAGGCCGGAGCGGCCCATGACGTTCTCGACGCCTGGCGTGACAGTCCCCACATGGAGTATGATTTCTCTGCTCCCAGCTACCACAAGGAAGCCCTTCTCTCGGTGATCATGTCTGAGGAGTGGGAGAAAGAAAATGACGCTTACAGCGCCCTGCGATCTCACCAGGGAAAGTTTATCCCCCGTATGATCTGCAGCGTCATGATGCAAATTGGTCCCGTCAGCATGGTTGGCACCGAGCCCATCCCCCTTCTGGACGATCCTCTTGTTCTCGGGCAGTCCCCCGAGATGTTCGAAATTGACGGCTTCCTCATGGAATACTACCCAGGTTTCCCAGCCACTAAGATTGCCTGCCAAACCGACCCCGGCGACTGGAAGCATCTCAAGAACCGTGTCATCGCTACTGTTGGCCACGTCATGAAGTCTGACACCATCCTCCACGAAGACATCCGGCCCAAGAACGTAGTCATCACCTATGACAAGCAATGCCCCCGCAACCATCGTGTCATCATGACCGACTTCCGCTCCACCATGATGCGCGACACGGAGACCGACGAGGAGTGGGCTGAGATGAAGAAGCGGTATGACGAGAAGGGTATGATGCAGGCCAAGCTCGAGAATCCGCCACGCCGCCGCCAGGAGAACGGTGGCTATCGCTCCTACACTGCCTCCGCTTGGTGGAACTTTGATGACTACGACATCATGACCCAGGAGTAAATGGGCCTGGAGGTCACCCAAACATGTCGAGGGCATCCACGCATGTTATTGTGTTATTTGTTTTGGAACTCTGCTGCCGTATCGTCAATTTGTCGATTTTCACTCTGTATCAGGTAGTCAGATAGTAGTCAGATAAATGAGAAAATCTCCGTTCTTTCCTTCTTTGTCTGCCTTTCTCTGTGTTATGCGTCCTAAAACTCATCCTTTCTTCCTATCTAGAAGCCTTCCACACCTGTCGAGGTCATCCACTCCTGTCAAGGTCATCCACGCCTGTCAAGGTCATCCACACCTGTCAAGGTCATCCGCACCTGTCAAGGTCATCCAAACATGTTATCATGTTATTTGTCTTGGTACTCTACTACCTTATCGTCAATTTTGTCGATTTTCACTTCTATATTAGGTAGTCAGATAACTACCAGTCAGATGCTTTCCTTCTTTGTAGGCCGTTAGCTGCGTTATGCGTCCTAATACTCATCCTTCCTTCCTATCTGTAAGTTTTTTCCCGAAAGTATGTCTTGCTTGTAACTTTCACACAATACACCAGATTCCCATTTCGGTAAAAGGAGTCGATATGATTTCAGATCGACGCCGTCTCCGCCGCGTAGTTGTTTACTGGCCCAAGTCTGGCTAATGAAGAATTAACAACTATTCTGTCGGAAATCTAAATGGAGAAATTGAGAATCATTCTGCCGGGATTCCAGACTCCAGTGGTTTTATCCAGACCCTGTACCTATTAATATAGTGATTATATGCCATGTCCATACAGCCACAACCTCGGGCAACTTACACCCCTTCAGAGGTTAGTAGTAAGGAATGGGCCTCGTTCAATCGAGTCTCCTTCGTTTCATCCATGTCCTCAAGGACATTGAAACCATCGATAATCACAAACGACTATCATCAGTGCGGTGTTGAGCGAGGTTAGACATGCCCCTTTCCATCTTCGAGACCACTCATGTTTATTAGGAAGGCACAAAGTGGCCCCTTTTCAAGCCCAACATGAACCGTCTTACTACACTATTGGCCATCTATACCAGAAGACTCCTCGATATCGCCGGGAATGATACGGCAAGCAATGCATATCAAGGAACTCGGCGATCTCCCTCGCAAACAGGAAGATATTTTCGGACCCATCCGCCGTCTGTTCGAATATACGCCATGTTGTTCAATCACGGCACCACTCCTCGAACATTCCTGGCTGGTTCTATCGTCAAGCTTACATCCAATATTTAGACGACATTCAGTATCTGCTAAGTTCATCAAAAAGAGGCACATCTTCTTCAGGAGCTTGGTTCACACGTCTAAGCCATGTATTCATATATTTATCTCTGACCTTCTGTTTCAACGCCATAGTTCTTTCCTCTGTTCTAGTCTTTCGATCCAAGAAACAAACCCAAGATTGCAATACCCGATATTTCCAAAAACAACAAAAGAATCATTATCTTCCCTCTCTTTCTTCTCTGCAAAGTTCATGATATCGTCACTTTTTCTCTATTTAAAAACGGTCCAGGAGACCGCGGCCCTCAAGCAGCAGGATGATCTCGTGCACGATGGAGCGGACGTTCTGCTTCTCCAGGTCGACGACGAGGTCGGGGTTGACGGGGGCCTCGTAAGGGTCGTCAACACCGGTGAAGCCCTTGATCTCGCCGGCGCGGGCCTTGGCGTAGACACCACGGCGGTCGGTCTTCTCGCAGTACTCGAGAGGGGTGGCGACGTGGATGAGGAAGAAGTTGCCGTTCCTCTCGACGGACTCGCGGGCCTGGCGGCGGGCATCCTCGAAGGGGGCGATGGGAGCGGCGATGACGGCGGCACCGGCCTTGGTGAGCTCTGAGGCGACAAAGGCGATGCGGGAGATATTGAGGTCGCGGTCCTTGCGGGTGAAGCCGAGCTCCTGGGAAAGCTCGTGACGGACGGTCTCACCGAGAAGCATGGAGACGGGGCGGCCACCATCCTGGTTGAGTGTGACTTGGAGGGCGCGGGCGATGTTGTCCTTGCCACTGTTCTGGTATCCGGTGAGGAAGACGGTGAAACCCTTCTCGCGGGGAAGGGGGTTCTGCTCGCGGAGGACCTTGACGACCTCGGGGTAGGAGAACCAGGCGGGGATCTCCTTGCCGGTGCGAAGGCGGTGGCGCAGCTCAGTACCGGAGATGTTGAGCGTGCGGGTGCCCTCGGGGATCTCGTTGGCGGGCATGTACTCGTCTCTATCAGGGATGTAGATCATCTCCTGGAACTCGACCATCTTGATGCCGAGCTCCTCCTGGTACTGCTGGACGAGGTGCTGGGCGTCGTAAGGGCCGTAGTGGTCCTTGCCGTTCTTGTTCTTACCGGGACCGGCGTGGTCACGGCCGACGATGAAGTGGGTGGCACCGTGGTTCTTGCGGATCACGGCGTGCCAGAGAGCCTCACGGGGACCGCCCATGCGCATGGCGAGGGGCAGGAGGGCAAGAGCACCCATGCCGTTGGGGTAACGGGGCAGGAGAGCCTTGTAGACACGGACACGGGTGAAGTGGTCAATGTCACCGGGCTTGGTCAAGCCGACCACGGGATGGATGAGGACGTTGGCCTGCTGCGAGCGAGCGGCACGGACGGTCAACTCACGGTGGGCGCGGTGCATGGGGTTGCGAGTCTGGAAAGCGACAACCTTTTGCCAGCCCAGCTTGTTGAAGTGAGCGCGGAGCTCGGCGGGAGAGACTAAGAGATACGGTCAGTATGAAGATTGCTCGATCTGAGTTCTCTCTTGGTTCTTTCCCAAATGCCAGCCGCGGCATTGCGAGATCGAAGCAGAGAATCACCCGCAGAGATGACTTACAGCGCAGCTCCAGGAAGTCATAGTGCTCAAGACGCTGGATAGCCTCGAGCTTGCCGCCAACGTAGAACTCCTTGGCGACGTTGAAGAGGTGCTTGACACCGGGGTGAGTATCATCATCACTGCCAAAAACCTTGACAGCCTCGTTGGTCCTAGTGCAAGTGTTAGTTCCCGGTTCCGAGCAAGACGGACGCGCGAGTCATGCCAGGCTTACTTGTCAGGGCGGTAGACATCCTCGACGGTGAGGATGGCCAGGTTGCGGTCATCTCTCAGATCGCGGAGGGTGATCTTGGCACCAGGCTTGATGCCAAGGTCGTCAATCTGCTTTTGGTCCACGTCCAGCGTGATAGGCATACTGAAGAGGGCGCCATCGGCAAGGCGGAGAGTCTCAACAACGCTAGACACAATTGATTAGCTCTCATTCCATCCGGTGCTACTTGGGTACATGAGAGCAAGGGCGCTCTCCAGTAGGGAGAAGCGTACCTAGTGAAGTCCTTCTCAGTCATGAAACCTGTGCGCCCAAAAGGGCCCAGTTAGTGATTGTCCAACTTTGCGTCATTTTGTCGTGCGAGTGGCATCAATTGGGCTGAGAACAGGCCAATTGACGATCACACTGCCACGACGGTGAAATTTTTGCAGCAAGACGAACCTTCCAGAGGAGAGAAACCACCGTTGAGGATGAGCTCGAGATCGCACAGGTGTCGCTCAGTTAGAGTGAGGGCGGGGAGCGTCTCGGCCTCAGCGAGAAGCTCTGACTGGCGGGGAGCATCGCGGGCGAAGAGGTCCTTGAGGACACCACCGTGAGGAGAGTTGGCCATGACGTGCGGGATGTGGTGTGGCGGCGGTGGTGGTGAGGGGTCGATAAAGGGAGAGGGGAGGGGAGGGAGAGAGAAGGTTTGGGAAAGAAGGAACAACGAATTGATTTTGAATAATAATAAAGACGCTGCGCGAGTAACTACAGCCAATGTAATTGCCTGTATTGGAGGAGGAGACAGAGTCGTTATGATAGAGTTTCCGCTATTCGGGCACCCATTGATCACGCAATCGGAGCACACGAGAGCCGACTGGGTTGGACAATCCCCCGGATGCGGGTTTATGGAAGGGAATTTTTTTTTTTTTTGCCTGATGGAGGGGGAGGGGCAAAGTGGGTGGTGGGAGGCGATGGAGCTGTATTAGCTGTCAGCAACAACGGGTCGCCGAGGTGACAAGACTTGAATATGGTGGTCAATTGAAGACACGAATCTTGGGTATTAAATCAGTGCTGGACGTGTGCCTTATGTATTCCGGACAGCAGTGGACCAGGGAGCTCGAGACGATGGGCAAATGCCACTTATAACGGTCACCAGCCACACAAGATCATTGCAATAACACGTACCATTACCTACTACGAGTGAATAGGAGGCGCATCGGAACATAGCTCTCCACCATGGCATGGTTATCCTAACCCATGAGACGTAGCAAGGAGAGAGCTTGTGGTGTTTCCCAGTGCCTAGGACAGAGTGAGCCTCACTGTGTGTACCTACATGGCATCCAGCGACCCTTGCAACACCCTTGCAGCGGCCCAGGACCCAGCAGAATTTCAGATCAGATCAACGCAAAGACGACGGAGCAGTCAGCTAGCTGGGAAATGGGGTGGGTTTCAAGTACGTATTCACGTACGTAGTCCCCAACGTACACCGTCGCCCACCGTACGTTTCTGCACATGGAATGTACTGTCCCAGCCGTGCACAGCGACATGGGCAGAGGGCAGAGAGCAGCACCAGCATCGTTGCATGGCCAACGGGCTGTTTCAAGCCACGATTGTCGATATCGTGGCCCAAACTGTCTGTCTGCCGTCGACGGGTACAGCCCAGAGCCGTCTTTAGTGAGGAATTGCGTGCTCGGAATCCACACATTGCTTGGCAGCAGGCTCTGACGGCAGCTACCCGTGCCCATCATCCATGCGGATTTTTACTGGTTTTCTGGATCTCCGAGGATACAATCATCACCCGGCTCTGCTCACTCATGTACATACTGGGCCCCTGCCAGTCGAGAAGTCCCGACGACAGACAGCCCCTCTACATGACACCTGTTGACTGGGTTTTTTAATGGAGCCCTGGTCCGTGGTCGGCGGTTCGTCGCTCTCAGCCACCTCAGCGACGCCATCCGTCGTTTCATCACCAGACTGTGATCTGCCGTGATCCCCAAACGGGCAATAGAACGGCATCTCCTTTGTTTACGACTTGTAGCAAGACTGTTTTGCGGGCATTTCATTCAACGCAAAAGGGGTATGTTATCGTGCTGCCTCCGTGGTATCTCCTGAGTCCAGCCTCCACTTGTAATAAGTCTAGATACAAAAACGTGCCAGCAGACGCGGCTCTCGAGCGCAGGACCCAGACACATCTGACTGGATAAGTCGCTCACCCTGCTTCCTCATGGAGCACACGGAGACGGGTGTCGACTCCACACGACGCAGAAACTGGCGGATGCCGGGGATTGCGCTGATCGGAGGTCGGGCCATGGGTCGGTCCAGTTAACCGCCCTGGATAGCAAAAAGGTCCGCCTCCATTTGCCTGCCTGAAAAGGAGTGTGTTTGAAATCAGAGCTCGGATCGGTCAGTGGAAGACCAATTCGGCCCGCGATCTGCTTGCATTAGTAAACTCGCATCTGCCTCCTCCGGGTCGGTGTGTCGGTGATTCGTAAGCACAAGCCACAGATCTGGTGTTGTGGCTTGACACGTCTCTTTCAAGCCACAACACGTGCTACTGAATTGATGACCAGCCACATTACTGATTTGTCCAATATACTCCACGAATTCATTTGCTTTGAAACCTCAATTAATGATGCGCCAAGGTAGCTCGCTATGTCTGTCGGAATGGTAAAGGCCCTCTACTTGTCCCAACACCCAAACACAGTTAGCTAGCCCTCCGTTGCCTATCCAATTACAGAGCCATCCGGTACTGCACAAACTGCGTATCGGCCAGCTTGTCATACAAAGCCCGGGCTGTGACGTTATCATGCTTCGTTAGCCACTGCAGCCGAAGGCACCCTGTATCTCTGGCGACATCGGCGACTGCCTCGATCAATTTACGGCCCAAGCCTTGGCCACGAATCGCGGGGTCGACGAATAAATCTAGAGGTGCACATACTTAGTTGCGCTTATTGGCTGGGGAGGGAAAGCAGCGAAGAGGCAAAGGGCACCATGCAGGAACCGTACCATTCAGCATCATAATCTTCTTCTCGCTCCAGGGTGTGAGCTCGGGGAAAAAGTGGGCGATCCCGACCATCTTCTCAGTCCCGTCCCCGACCTGCCTCACCACCAGAGCCTGGAGGCCATCCTTCTCCACAATGATCCGGTCGAATGTCTTCTTGTACTGCTCGTCGTCAATCGAGGAGCGGTAGAAGTCAATGTATGCGCGGAACAAGACAGCCCACTCGTCGTAGTCGTCGCGCGTGAGCTTGGTGACTTTGTACTCAACGTTCGACGTCATCGTGAAGAACAGGGGCCTCGAGGTGCTAGTAATGATAGATTGTGTCCGAAAGGAATAGAAAGGCGTGCAGAGCATCTACGTTGATGGTAAATATACTTAGAGCGACCGGCATTTAGACCGGTTGCTTGTCATCCGTCATTGGGTTCGGTGGCTACCCGGGACCGAAGCTCCCCTCACCGGCACGGTGTTTGGCTGTGCTTCCACAAGCAGTTATTCCATTCAAGTAGGTGATCGCTCTAGTAGCCTTGGTAAGGAGGTGAGACTATGTTGGCAGCTCAACTTAGAAGTGCGGAGTTATAAGGCGGGGGCACATTCCAGTGGGTTGGGTAGCCATCTACATCAATTTGAACATAAGAATCTTGCCAAGAGCTGGGATACGAAGAAGATGCAGCTGGTACTATGTTCTGCTGCACAGGGGTGCTGTCTATGTCTTATGGTGACCAAAAAAAAACACTACGGCTTGACATTTGAGCATTCCATGTTACAGTATCAAGCAAGACATATATCACCTTGTCCCCCATCCTCATGATCTCGCTCCCGTGCGTGCATCTGGATGTGCTCGTGATCCGCACGGCATTCCAGCCCTGGGACCCGTATCACAGTTGATTGGATGTGGCTGGTGGCTGTGGGGTGTAATGCAACCCTCAGCAATAATAGGTTTGATGGGTGGAAGCGGTTAATACCCGACCTAGGAAAAGCATGGTTTAGCATTCAAGGTCCCTGTAACGTTCAGCTTCATTCCTGCTACTTGTTGTAGAGACTCCAGCCCGCTCTGGCTCTAGCAGACAGATCAGGAGGGCACCCAGGAGGGCTGCAGCTCTGGTCGTGGCGTTGATGTGCCCAATAGCTGAAAGGCAAAGCTGCTAGTAAGCAGTCTTGGCGGTCTATCCCGCCTCTAAGCAAAAATACAGCCAGGTGAGAGTCTCCACCAGCGACCACGCCATGGTTCCCCCTTGTTCTGCTCTAACCACCGTCATCGTGGCTCTGGGGTCTGACATCTGATTTTCCTTCTCTGCCCTCCCACGAGCCTGTTTCTCGATCCGAAATCTCCTCGCGCATGCGTAGGATGCCATCGATCTTCTCTGCCGACAATTGCCCTTAATTCTCCCCATGTCTGGGCCGAGTGTCCCAGGCAGATCTCGACTTTCCCGCCGCCATCTCCATTAGCCCGTGCGATCCGAAGCCATTCCAATCCGCAGATCCCTCGTCCAAGACACCCGTTGTGTCTGAGGTCGCTGGCCCTTTGCTGCGGCCTTTCCCGAGCATACGACCCGTTTCATATTGCCAGAATAACGCGTCGAGGACTGGAGTTCTCTAGGCATGGTCGCAACCCGACTTTCAGGGGCGACCGTGTTGTCCCTGATTATCTCGACCTTTCTTCGCACCGCTCTCGCCAAAAACACGGTCTATATCCAGGGAACCGGCATCGATGGCGTGCAGCGAAACCTCGACGTCAGCCGGTACCCCGCGCTCTATACCCAAGATTTCGATGATTGTCTCCAGGGCCAAAGTTTGTTTAACATCACGAAATTTGACGCCGCGTACTATGCCGACAATCTTACCGTTGTCTTTCATCTCGATGGGGTTACAAATGTCCGAAACGAGAACTTAGTCTGTGCGTCTACTTTGCTTGCCTTTTACTCTGATATAAGCAGCTAACATGGGATGATAAGTGTATCTGAACATCGAAGCCTACGGCATCAGCCGGTTCAACATCTCCTACGACCCTTGCAAGTCGGGTATAGACTCCATGTGCCCCTTGAATCCGAGCATTCCCGTGTCGGCCTCTGCGATCATCCCCGTCACTGCCGACCAAGTAGCCGAAGTTCCTGCGATCGCTCTCGATATCCCCGACGTCGAAGGCTTTGCGCGCCTACATGTGTTTGCCAACTCGAGTCGGACAGAAATCGGCTGTTTCCAGGCGGCCCTCACCAACGGCCAAACCTTCTCGCAACCTCATGTCATCGGGTCGATCCTCGGAATCTTCACCTTCTTCGCCGTCGTCGCATCCTTTGTCACTGCCGCATACGGCGTGAGCCTGACGCACATGAGAACCCACTACGCACACTCCTTTTCCGTGCTCGTCCTCTTCGAAACCTTCCAGTCCATATTCTTCTCTGGTGCTCTGACCCTGAGCTGGCCTAGTGTTCTTCCGGCTTGGTGGAGTAACTTTGCATGGTCTGCGGGCATGTTCACCACCACGCGCATCACCCACGCGATCCTGCCGTTCACGGGTAACTTCCGGAACGTCAGCCAGGTGGGAGGAGCCGGTTGGATACCGCTGAACAACAGAGGAGGGCTTGCACGCCAGATCTACGGACGGGATATGCTCTTTGGACGGGATATTGCGGTTGATTCCGATGATAGTAGAGTCTCCTCCATCCTGCTGGAGCTCGAGCACGAGACACGGTATAATGCGAGCGACCCCTACGCCTACAACTGGAACGGCGGACCCAAGATTCCCGGGCTACCTCTGCCGGGGACTTGGCCTGGCTTTGGAGGAGTCTTATCAGTCGTTAACATGCCAATGTCGGAGGCATTCATCATTGGAATCATCTGGATTGCCGTCGTCGTCGCAGCCGTGGTGGTTTTCATAGCTGCCTTCAAGCTTATTCTTGAGCTGCTGGCCAAGTTCAAGTTGCTCAAGACGGATGGTTTCGACTTCTTCCGTTCCCACTGGGCTGGCTACATAGGTGCTGGTGTCTTCCGCACATTCTTCATCGCCTTCTCCGTTGTGATGGTCTTGACACTGCGACAGTTTGCGCTGGCTGGGCCTGCAGGGCCAACGGCAATTGCCGCCGTGGTGTTTGCCCTCTTCCTGTTTGGTTTGGGGAGCATCGCCGCATACGCCTGCATGTCCAGACTTAGACGTGGCAAGTTCGAGGTCTCCCCCGACACGATTCGGTTGGAGCGTGGCTTTCTCTTCCAGCGCATCCCGTTCGTGGCTGCTACCCGGTCCAGTAAGATCGACTCGGGTGAGCCTGCGGACCAGCAGCCCCCCGTCTACCTGTCTCTGCCTTTCCTGCAGATCAACTTTATCGAGGACGAACCTCACCGCCCGGCTGTCCACCACGATGAGCATTATATCAAGCGGTTCGGATGGCTCTTTGCCCGTTACAGACGCAGCCGGTGGTGGTACTTCCTCCCTTACATGATCTACCAGTTTGTACGGGCGTGCTTTATTGGAGGGGCAGCTGCGTCGCCGCTTGCACAGGTCTACGGGCTCTTCATTGTTGAACTGCTAGCTGTGCCCCTCATCATCAAGCTGAGCGCCTTCGAAAGCAACAGGAACATCGTCGTGTCAGCGTGGATGCTCTCCATTTCCAAGATCATCACGACTGGCCTCTCGATCGCCTTTCTTCCCGACTTCGACCTGAACCGCACCGTCACAACTGTTCTCGGCTTCATCATCATTGTCGTGCAGGCATTCCTCTCCGTGGCTGTCTTAGTCCTGGTCATCTTGGGCATCATATCCTCCTGGATGTCCCTCACACGAAATTCTGAGCAGTTCCCCGAGAAGCTCGAACGCACCAGAGTCACGTACTTCGAGCACATTACCGAGCGGTCAAAGGACAACCGACGAGAGAGGCGGCGGCGACAGCGCCTACGAGCATCTCAACAAGCGAGACGACAGCACGCGCCCACCCCTGCAATGACCGAGACTCCAGCCCCTTCGCGACCCCAGTCCACCTCATCCTTCACCGTCGGTCAAGTGCGACGTGTGCAGAAGCTGGAGGAACTGGCAGCAAACTTCCCAGCGTTCGAGCAGGCCTCCGCCACATATTCCGGGCCGAGCAGGACGAACCGGTCCAGAAGCCGCGCCAGCAGCACCGGCTCGCGCTTCTCGGGCGGCGGCGGCCTCCCCTCGGCAGCAGACAGCTACCCCGGCCGGCCGCGGAGTCGTGCCCATAGCACCGGATCACGATACTCCAACGGCAGCCTGCACTCGTCGCGCTCGCACCGCGCCTCCTGGAGCTCCAAGGACGTCGGCCAGTGGGACGCCGAGATGAACAAGGTCGAGCGCGCCGAGTCCTGGAGGAAGAGCCTCCAGCGCAACTCCCTCCGGTTCCAGCCCTTGACGGTTCCCGGCATGCCCCTCCCCGGCGGCAGACCCATGTCGCCGGCGAGGGAGTCGATGGAGGACGAGGAGGTCAAGGCCGCGACGGCCGCCGACGCGGCCAGGCACCCGAGCAGGATTTCGGAAGCCGAGGACGAGGACAACAAGCGCCTGTCGGCTGAGCATGAGCCCAGACCTGTCTCACCGCTAACGCCGTCAGAGCGGGAGGGCCCCGAACCAGCGGAGCCGAGTAAGGCCTCGGAAAACCATTAGCTCAGGGCACTACAGATTTGACGATTACTAAGGGATATACCCATCCCGGTTACGAGGATCGAGCCCACTCTCACCAACGGGTCATAGAGTCGGAAATAATCAGACCACATATCGAATACATCTCCAGGACCGCAGAATCGGAGAAGAGAAAAACGAAATACGAAGGATACCCTGTTAATAATGATTTGTCGAGCCTACTAGCCCCCACCACGGGGCGTGAAAGAGTTCTCGGCGTGTTTGGTTTACATGTTTTGCATTTGAGCATCTGGACGGCGTTTTAATAAACCCTGAGCCCCCCCCCTTGGAATGACGGACGGGCCTTGTTTTGAGTTTTTTGATTTACAATACCACACGTTGAACATGGAGATGCACATGGCACTCCCACTGAAGCTGAGCATATGGCAGTCTGCCTCTGATTTTCATAGAATGATAGGAATGAACAAACTTTCGATAAATTTGCCTGTTGATACTGCATTGTGATAACGCGAGAATATCCAAAGACAAGATGTTGGGAGCATGTCCCCATCAAACTATTTCAACGTCGTGTCGATTTACATGTTCATTTCTTCCTCGAGCCTAATTTTAGCCTATTCTTTCCACGGTCATATTGTTCCCCTACGCCAACATCCTCCAGCCTCCTAGGTCTCACAAGAATGTCACCGTCTTCTCCCGCTCCCTGGCACTACCGATCTTGAACCTCAGGGTGATCCTGATGCGCAGGACGTGACGGCGGCGTCGGCGGTTGCGGCGTGAGGCAGCGAGGGCAGAGGACGGCTGGGTCTCGTCGTCTTCCAGCCTTGGAGGAGCTGATGGGCCCTCGACCGCTGACGGGACCGGCGTGGGATGGGGCGTCCCGTCTCCGATGAGTTGATACGGCGGTGGAGGCACCGTGGTCTCATCTGCCGTTTGTTGGTGGTCTCTGCTGGAGATGATCTCGTCCATCTGGATGTCTCTGGGGGGAGCGGCCGTGTAAGTAGATGACTGGATTAAGAGGGGGCAGGAGAAGCATGGACGTACGGATGAGCGAGGATAGACACGCCGCAGTGGTCACAGCGGTTATCGACAAGGGGACAGTTGAGGCTCGGGCCACTCTGATGGATGGGGATGGGGATGGGATATTTCTCGTCTTGGAGCATCTTGAGCAATGATCTGATATGGTTTCGGGCAAAGTCAACGACAGTCAATCAATAAAGAGCCATGTTGATATTGAAGAATTGAGAAGGCAAGAGATCTCGGAAGCCCCCTATTTATACAACGAACAAGACTCATACACACCTCCCGTGCAAGTTCTTCTTACGTTCGGTTTTCCAACAGCCGCCACAACATCCACGTCCCATGGCCCGTTCTAGCTCACATCCCCCGTCGGTAAAGAAAAGGACCTGTCACAGCACACGCCATCCCTGCCCTGACCACGACCGCCAAAGGCAACCTCAACCACCATCGCCCTAGGTCCAAGACGGGATAGGGTGCGACCCAGAAGCGGTTTGGGCCTTCGAAGTCCGCCGCGCCACCTGAGTGCGAGAACCCTGACGGAGGCGCAGGACCAATGGGGTGGAAAACCTTAAGTAGATTGTTTGCCCTACACGGACAAGTTGATCTACCCCAAGGAACGGCACCTGCAGGACGGAACCTTGGACCGACGATGGGGGAACCAGTCATCTCGCAGCACAAGCGAACCGCTAGGCTGCTTTCTCTGACCCGGGGGAGGGGGCCATCAGCCGCATATCTGACCACGTTGTGATGAGAATTTCTTGTTGGCCAGGGTGTTCTGCCAGCCCTGGATCTTTTGGAGCCGTCACAGCATGGATCAGGGTTACAATGGGATGGATGGCTGGCCTACCGCGACGTATTCTCGAATCTACATTAGTTCCTCTACCGGCGATAACGAGGGCGGGCGAAAGGGTCGCTCGCGTGGGAGAGGGGGACAGGCAGCCGTGGTTCAAATCTCCCTGCGTGTCTGGCCATTGCCAAACAGCTTCAGAGTCTGCTCTGGCTCGCATGCCAACCGGGGACGGCACCCAGCACACGGTATCCAGAGCGTCGTGGCCTCTCTACGCAAGACGGTAGTTGGCATTGGATCTCTTCGCTTGTCTCCAGCAACAGCAAGGAGGCGCGGACGGCTTCCAAGATCCGGGAGATAAGGCCATAATGACTTGGCTGGCATGCGTAGATGAGGGTATTCGGAGTCTAGCTCAAAGCCATGAGGTCAGGAGTCTGGGCAGGGCAGACGTTGGTAGGTAGAATTAGGCTCCGCGGCACTGATGCTCTCGCAAGCTCGCCCATCTGCCGAGAGTGTGGAGGTTGGTCGAGGCGTGGCCTGCTTAGTGCGCCTGGGCCATGGCGAAAGCCGCCATTGGAATTTAGGGCCGGCTTTCGCGTAGGCGAATGCGATGACCCCCTGACCTGAGGTCCATAATACGCGCTCAGCCTTATGGCTTGATCTACACGCCTGGTTGATCTGTGGAGAGCGATGGTGTGAGGAGAGAGAGCAAGGGGTCGGGCGAACGACGACTGCCTTGATGGCCGTTGCTGCCCGCTGCCACCTGTCACATGTCTTCATGCTTGATGCAGGGTATTTTGGTCGTTGCTGCCTTGCCTGATGCGGCAGGGGATCGATGGTTCGCAGGAGTTACCGTTACAGTGCTAGTTCGATGATATTACTAGAGGCATGTTTCAGTAGGCGACCTGCGATGAGCAAGGCATGACGAGAAGAGAACTATCAAGAGGCGCGCATGTGAACAATGGGATGTATCTGGGGATAAGGAGCCATGTAACACGTCACACTGGAAAGGCGAGGAGGCGGAAGACGTTCATACCGATGAAAATTATTAGTTAGTCTATCGTATCGTGTTCCGAATCGTACAAATCGCATCCCCCAACTCTGTCTATCGCCCTGATGCAGATAGATGGCTTTTCTCTTTTTCCTGATTGCTTGAAGTATCCCATGAACTCGCCTTACTCCATGAAAAGATTTGGTAGCCGACCGCCAGGGTGGACGATAAATCATAATAATGACGATAGACGAAACGAGCAGACGTAGAACCGACGAGAACTCCCTGCCCGAGCATAAAAGATATGATATGGCTGTCACGTAATGTACCGTAGCTGATGTTGCATTCCTTCTTTTACCCCTTTCTTTCTTTTTTATCCTTGTATCGAGAATATAATATATCTGAGTCTGTGGTGCTCAAAGAATATAGTTCGCCCAGTGTTCGCATTACAAAATCTGCCAGGTGGCTTAGGTCCACGCGGAGATGATGATGGAAGTGGATGGTAATAGAACGGAAGCATATTAACAATGTAGTTCGAACCACCGGGCGCAGCATCTAAACTGGTTCTGCTGATGGGAAAATACGGCCTCTCTATGTGTAGAAGGACTCGATGAGATAGATGAGACCGAAGACAAGGAATGCGACGGCTCCACCAACGGTGACTGTGTGAATAAGGTTAGCAACTTCTGGTTGAAACCTCCCGCGATGGAGGCGTTATACGTACCAACTTTCAAACTGACTCGCCCAGCGATAGCCCGTCCGCCGATGACTGCTGCACCAGTGCAAACAGCGTGCCCGCAGACTGCTCCGAGGGTGACCCACCAGTAATCCTGGCCAGCAGCCATGGCGATGGTAGCGATCTGGCTGCGGTCACCCCACTCGCCCAGGAAGGTCATAACAAACGTCTGAACCCATGCGGGGCTCAGAAGCAGCGACAGGAGGTTGCCTGTCCCATGCAGGAATCCACGGAATGCGCCGCCTCTCGGAGCAGGGCGGGAAGGCGACTGGGATGGAGACCGTGGAGGAGAGGCCATCTGGCTTCGTGACCTTGGGCGACGGTTAGGAAGACCCATCTCCAGCGAGTACGAGTCGGATTGGTGCTCCTTCTCCTTCATGGCAAGCTCCTGCTCGACCTCGCTCATCTCAGCACCGACACCCTCGTTGGGATCCATCTGCAAGCCTTCGTGGAGGAGCTTGGCGCCGAAAACGAAGAAGAGAATGGATGCGGCCAGGCTGGTCAGGCGCTTCGGGAGCAGCGTGGGGACTGTATGGCCAAGGACGGCAGACAAGACAGTCATGACGAACAGGGCACCGAAGGCAGCAGAGAAGACAACCATGCGGTCATGCTTCATAGCCATCAGCGCCGCAACCAGGAATGTCTTGTCTCCGACCTCGGAGAAGAGGATCATCGTTAGAGAAAGGATAAAGGAATGGAAAGGCTGGATGATGCCATCTTCCTCGTCGCCATGGGGGGTAATCTTTGAATTGGTGTTGGGGGTAGACGGAGGCTTCGAGGAGAGGTCGATATCGTCGCTATTCGTAGTTTGTGTCTTCTTGTGTGGCGTGTCAGGCAGGTCATCGGGCTTCTAGAGAATGGGTTAGCACTTCTGGTTTCGATCAATTGGAGACTGGGTTGGGCTTACGTCTAGGCCAGTGTAAGTGGTGTCTTTAGACTTGTCCGTAGAGGGGGCACTCTTGCTTGAGTCCGAATCCTTCTTCTTGTTAGACGTCGTGCTCTGGATTTTTTGCTCCTCGCTATGAGGCAGAGGAGGCTGTTCTTTGGGAGACTCGGGCTGTTGCTGTAGCTTTCCGCCAATCTTGTCTTCGCGGGCCTTTCGGTTCTTTTCCTTCTCGGAGACGCCGCCTTCGGTGCCCGTCTTGCCCTTGGCCGGTCGCTCGCGGTTCTTGTCGAACATGACGCCGTCGTTGGTCTGGGGAATCTCCTGGCCGTCATGTTTTGTCCAGTCGTCTGGACGTCCCTTGAGCGGGGGCAGGTCCTGGACGTCGTTGGTCCTCTTCTCGTCGGCCTCGACGAATGGACCTAGATGGGGCTTCCCATCCTTGCCGTCGACGGGGGCATCCTTGGTGGGCACATCGTGCCGGGTATTGATGTTATTGACACTCGGCGACGCTTCGGCAGCCAGAGCGCTCGCAAGGGCAGGGAGGAGGAGGAGCAGGAGGCTCGAATGCTGGGATCGGAACTTCATGGTGGCAATTGAGGACTAGGTCTCGTGCCTGGGGGTAGAAAGCTGGCGGGAAGATGGATGAGCAACGATTGCCCTCCTAGAACACCATAGACGAGCGTCGCGACGGAACGGCGGCAGATGATCGGTTTGCGATGGAAGAAAAGGGTTGACGTGGCGAAGATGACAGCCAGCGAGCAAGAAGACGTAAGCTATGGGGCAAGCTAGAGTGGTCGAGGATTAAGAAGGTCGTATGCGAATAGAGCGATCGGAAAGACTGAAATACGAGAATAAGGGAAGTTCCGGTGGAATGGAAGGAGCGGCTTGAGCCAAGACAGACAGAAAGATGGAGAGAGTATTCAGGGAGGCGATTGATTTTTCCTCCTCCTGATCAGTGGTGATTAAGGAGTCGCGCATTCGAGGAGGTCATAGCCCACCAAGACGTGGCTTGTCCCCAGCACACTTTACAGGGCCTAGCACAGCTTACAGGGGGGCCACAGGTACCAGCTGGACTGAACGGGGGGCTCCAGGTGCTGAAAGTGCCGAGGTACCCTATATCAAGTCACGAGCATGCACTTGCTGCGGCGGGCGCGGATGCCGAGGGAAAAGGGTGATTGCTTCAATTGGAGCACAAGCTGTACGAAATCAATCAAATCTATTGAGACGATTCCCCAGACGAGTGATTGATTGTTGGCCGGCAGCCACGCCCCCTCTACTCGCATGGATCTCGATAGTGTTTTTATGGAGCTTGCAATCAGTTGAAACACCTGCAGTTTGGTTGGCAGAAGGAAATTGAGGCAAGTGCCACCAAGCGCCACACCTGGCCTCCGTGCAAGTTGGCACACTTCGTATTCGTTGATTGTTCATAGTGGCGTGAATGCGCAGTCAGGTATGAAGCATTGTATTCTGTGATCATGATTTTCTATGCGTATTTTTCCATTGCTTTTATTGTGTTGGAGTACAGGGTCCGTGTATTGTGCTTCATGTCGCCAGTCACAGAAGGACTAGCGCTGGGATCTCAGCCACTGCTCAGCAATAGGGGTCTATTAACCAATCATGATGCACAGATGGTGCTTACATCACCAGACTTGGGGACACTTCCAGCGCAATCCGTCGCAGGTGTGCCTCCTTTTCTACTAATACGAGGCAATAAGATAAAATAGGTTGGGACTGATTGTGTATTGTCAATTCCGTTGAATCGTCTTTAACGCGAAGCTTTATGGATTCTTTTGGGGTAGATAATCGGAAGCTGGCTTGGTATGGACGTACGAGTGCAAATCGCTTATCTCCGCTGTCTCCAGTGTCGGAGGGCTCCTGCTGTATAATCAACTGCAATGCATGTTAGTGGTATTGCGGCAGGTCGCACCTTCCTCGCTAACAGCCACTGCCTGAGCCAATAGCTCATGAGTCTCATGTCGTCACGAATCTTCTATCTCTACTCAGTATCAATCCAGTATCCGACCGTTTTGGTCGCTCCTTCCCTTGCATTTAATCTGTACTCAAAATCCCCTATTTCTTCTGTCTTCCCCGTGATTGATCCCATACTAGAACCTCTCATCAATAATCCCCCAACTTCCGACATCCCCGCCAAGTTCATCGCTGTTAAGAGCTGAAAGCCGGATCCCCGCATACTGCGCATTGTAGGCCTGAGCACTCGTCTCCTCATCTTGAAGCCTTGGTGGCCACAACCATGAGCGCTCCTTCTGGGGACCCAGGCGGAAGTGCCAGTCATGGTGATACATCGGAGGAACAAGGGCCTGCTAATCCCACGGGCTCTCTTTGGTACAATGAGCTCGACCCCTTCGAGCAACAAGACGATGACGATGGCTCTGATGACCAGTATGAGCCCTCGGAGAGTAATGAGGACGATCATTTTCTTGATGCCCACGAGGAGCTTGATGAGGGTGACGAGCACGATGAGTTTCTGGACCAGACTGATTGGCTCGCCACCGGAGGTGATGATGAGGATGAGGACGAGGACGAGGAAGGGGATGATGAACATGGAGATATGGATGAGGACGAGGATGAAGACGAGGATTTGGATGAAGAAATTGACGTCGCTGACGGGACGGAACTGCTCTTGAGCCTACTTGATGGTCAGTATCACAGCCTTGTTCCGCCTATCTCAGCTGGCTCAGCTGGCATATACCGCTGAGCATAGCAAAGCTGACTCTCATCTCCTGGCAGCTCGGGGAGTACCCTACACTCGAGAACAGATTCTCGAATTCCTTCGCCGGTCAAACTTGAGGGCTGTCACCACAACCGTTAATGTCGCCCGTGGCACACCTTGGCATAGGTTTCCCAGGTTCCGCAGCCGGCCTCCCAGGGATCCCAACAGGTTTCCCAAGGTTCCGAGCGAGGCGGGCACTAGGTTGATGTTCTCTGGCCAGTTCGGCACCAATAATATTGAGATGAACTACAACCGGCGGATGAATAAGTCCATCCAGAGACGGCTGCTGGAGCGCGAGCTTGGCCTCGGGAGCTACGACGACCGCAGGCGGAATAATGATCTCATCACCCAGGTAGGTGGCCGCTGCCTCCCGGTCCTCCCGCCGGGTGTGTGTACTATACTAACGAAGCAACAGTCTCTTGTTCCGTCTGGTAACAAGGCTGATATGATAATCCACTATGAAGAGCCCGTCTACTCCGGACAATACTCCGCCGACGGCAACTTCTTCTTCGCATGCGGCAAGGACTACAAGGTCCGCCTGTATGACACCTCGCGCCCGTACAACTGGAGGCACTACAAGACGGTCACCCATCCCTGGGGACGGTGGACTCTCACAGATGCCTCGTTGAGCAAGGACAACAAATGGCTGGCGTATACATCAATTACAAGCTTAGTGGCTATTGCCCCCACGGACATCAACGACACCGGAGACCCGTATGCCCTCGATCTCAGCGGCGGCAACAGCGACACCCAGGACTACTGGGGCGGCGGGTTCGGCGGCATCTGGTCGGTCAGGTTCTCGGGGGACGGCCGGGAGCTTGTCGCGGGCACGAACCGCAACGCCATCGTCATCTACGACATCGAGTCCCGGCGCGTGCTCCACCAGGTGCGCGGCCACGACGACGACGTCAACGCCGTCTGCTTCGCCGACGAGTCCTCCCCGCACATCATCTACTCGGGTTCCGATGACTCGACCCTCAAGGTCTGGGACCGCCGTAGCATGGGCGACGGCCGCGAGGCCGGCGTCTTCCTGGGACACACCGAGGGTCTGACATACATCGACAGCAAAGGAGATGGACGATACATTCTGAGTAACGGTAAGGACCAAAGCATGAAATTATGGGATCTCCGCATGATGATGTCGACCGACCGGTTCCGCGGCCTGGATCCTAGCAGTGTCTCCCGATTCAGCGGGTTTGACTATCGTTCCGGTCACTACTCCGATGACGACTGGGACGTCCACCCGCACGACAACTCCGTCGTCACCTTCCGTGGGCATAGGGTACTCAATACATTGATCCGATGCCACTTCTCCCCCCCAAACTCAACGAACTCGCGGTATGTGTATACTGGCAGCAGCGACGGGAAAGTTTACATCTACAACATCGACGCCACTGTAGCTAGCGTCATCAACGTTAGCGAAGCAACCAAGGACTTGCGGCCAACGGAGGGTTTCTACCGCGGCCGGCATTGGAATAGCTGCGTACGTGACGCCAGCTGGCACCCACATGCCCCTATGATAGTTGGTAAGTTCCCCTCTGCGCATCTCTAGTTATCATACAACACCGCCTACCAAACGGATCATGTACTAACTATTCGGCGCAGCATCCGCCTGGAACGGGCACGACCTAGCCAACGGGACCTGCACGCTACACTCATTCAACGACGGAGTAGAGGGTGACGAGGGAGAGCCGGAGCTGCCAATGCACATGGACTCGAAACTGAAGCCAATCACTCTCGCCGAGCGCAACGAGCGTTTTGACCGCTATATGGACATTTGAAGAAAGTTTTTGGGGCCATCTCTCTTAGGAGTTTGCCAGTTATGATGACAGACGAAGAAGCTTTTTGGGGCTGATCTCGCTTAGGAGTTTGCCAGTTATGATGACAGACGAAGAAGCTTTTTGGGGCTGATCTCGCTTAGGAGTTTGCCAGTTATGATGACATTTGCAGAAGCTCTTGGGGTGATCTCTCTCAGGTGTTTGCCAAATTTATCGGGGTAACATTAATTTGTGTAATGATGGTCATAGCCTTGATCTAGTTCCATGTACTGCACAATACATTTTTTGCCTTGCCCTACTCCCCCCTTTGCCTTTTCGCTGATGATGAATTCCTGCGGTCCTTTCTCTCTCAGCCCGCAACGAAACGCCCATGCCCCGATCACTTTGATCATCCAAGAAAAGAGAAGGGAAGGTTAAAAAAAAAAAACAGAGTAATCTTGCGCGCCATTGGTATACACTCGGAAGAGAGACGGGAGGATGCTGAGGTGGTGGGCGGCGGGAATTGTGCGCGTGCGCACGTGTCGTTCCTTGGGGTTTGTTTCTTCTGGAATCGGGGTTTATGCGCTTCCGACGAGGACACGGGTCAGGGGAAGGTGGACTAGAAGAGTAGAAAAGGTCAGTATGGGCGTCGAAAGGGGCTTCGAGGGTGGTTCATAGGGAGAGTCGTACTCAGCTCTGCGAGAAATGGTTAGCTCATGCCTGGTTTTGCGAAGTTGGCAGGGAAGGGACGACTCACTAATGACGAAACCGATAGCTCCCATGATGATGAAGCCGACACCGACGGCCTGGCAGAGGCGGAGGAACTCGGTCCTGTCGGCTGCAGACCGTGAACGTTAGCAATCCGTGTTCCGAGGAGCACAGGTGTCGCGTTGGGGACGGGACGTACGCTTGGTGCAGCGCTTGATGAACTGGATTCCGCTTCTGGTGAACTCAGAGGGGACCTCGAGAATCTCCTGGATCTGGTCGGACATGATGGCGGATGGCGAATTGGTGGAATTGACTGAGTTCTGGTTGCAAAGGAGTGGCAGAGGTTGATGTGCTCTGGAAGGGGAGTTGGGGAAATTTGAAGGTGCTGTGCTGGCGATTAGGGATGGATGGAATAAGCTAATGCGACCCTTCAGCGACGTGTTCTCAATCAGGGCGTTTCCCCAGAACCTGCCAGTCTGGCCCCGGAAATAGTTCGGCTGATGGATTGGCGCCACATTGAGCATAAAGAGCAGGTGCGGCTGTGGCTGGGAAGGAACCTGCCTTGAACCAAACTGAACTGGCTTCCGGAGTCTAGTTAGTCCGGGCCAATGGCCAGCCTGCTGGGGTTGGCAAAGGTTGTCAAACACGCTCTCTAGCTGAACCGGCAATAGCCCGGCTGCGACCTGTGATACTTTTCCTCGCGTGCATGCTGAGATCATGAGATCACCGTGCGGTGGTTTTCATTGGAGGCCGTCATTATCATTTGTAGGGATCTCTGGGTGCTACGTGGCTGGCCGGGCATGAGGGTGCATCCCTTACATGTATGCATTGTGATCTCCCGCTCTCCTGACGCCGGGACTAGGCCGTATTGTTTGTCAACTGCCAGGGGATGATGGGATAGTGCTTCTTCCCCATGCTTCCCCGTCCTCCTAGTCTCAGGCAGCAGGCCAGACGGGGGACCGGGAAGCACCAACTGCCTCTTTGACTGAGGGGGAGATGGTGGGCGAAGGCTGCCACCGAGATAGATGCAGACACGTTCCTTCTGGCCTGGAACGTCGTGCCACGGTAAGCTACTGACCTCCCTGATAAGGTCCTCAATTGCGTTGGAGGCTGCGGACCGGCATTAGAGCAGTGGTCCACTTTTGCCATGTAAGAGCGAGGTAGCGGGTACATGCGCGTTGGCGATGGTGCATCCGCGGGTGGTGGTACAGGCTACCAGCTGAGTCTGGCACCGATGTTGGTCGCGCGTGCTGACATTTATTTATCACCATGTTGGTTGTGCTCAGGCAGCTAGGACAGCCTCAGGAGGGTGCAGGATAATAATCAGTTCTCTCAACTTTCATTCCCACTGCTACAGCCCAGCAGCCCGACCGAACGAGCGTGTACGTAGCACCAGCCTGATACTGGATGCGCGTGGGCCTTCTGCACAGTGCCGACGTGCCTGCTAGTCTCCCGCTTGCCAGTCCTCTTAACCCGATTCTCGGGCCCTGTCCATCCATCCCCAAGCTCTGTTGGTCCACATCCCTTCATCACCGCAAACCTTCTCTTCTCCTTCTCCTCATCCCGCAACCAACTACACCTGGCCTGCCTGGTTCTGCAGCTCCTTCTCCCTTCTCGCCATCGCCAGCATCGTCGCGCCATCTGCAGTCGCCCTGTGGACGCCCCGCCTACCGAGCCCCCTGAGTTTGACTAACCCGCAGCTCTTATCTTGAGCATCGCCTCGGTCTCGCGAGCATCGTCCGACAAGCTCTCTCCCCCACGCTCCCCTTCCTCTTTCGCCGGAGGTCTCGATCGACTCCCCACTCCCGTCCTGGGCACCGAACCGACGAGCGCCCGATCGATTCGAACATTGTCGCGTGGAAGGTGTTTTCGGGGAGTGCTCCAAAGCAAACCTGTGTATATCCTACTTATCTTCTCTCCCCGGGGTCGCCGGCCCCTTGTGTGTACCAGAGCTTTTCTTGTTTCTTCTCTTCTATTTCGCCCACTGCCCAGCTGGGCGCGAGGTCAGCAAGCGCTTGAACGTGCACTCCTCGCTGTGTATCTTATCATCTATCCCCAAGACCAAGGGCGATAAAAACACTGATCTGAGGACGAGACTGCCCGATTGGAGCACTGATCTTGGGGGGCTTCAATCTCTGCCAGCCGTGTACGTACTATTACTTTTGCGAGTCGAGGTTTATTTGCTCGTTCATCCTTGTCCCTTCCTTCACATTCCGCCTTGGAACCGCGACCAAAAAAAAAATCGAGAGGAAAAAGAAAGAAAAAGAAAAAAAAAGCAATTCTCCCTGCCTAGCCCGAACCCCTTGGTCTATCTGACAAGGCACAGGGCAACATCCGTTCGCCGCATTGAAAGACGTGAATGGCTAATGACCTAGCGTGAAGACCAAACCCGACTGCCTCAACCTCGTATCTCTAGCAGACGAGACAAAAGTAAAGAAGAAGACTATACATCAGCCGTCCCTAGTCAGGCATCCTTTAGTCCGCAGATCACCTCCAAACCTCTGTTCCTCTCGCCGGCCTGCGCCAGCGCCCTGTCGACAGCAAAATGGCCGACGACGACTACGAGATTGATTTCTATGGCGACGCCGAGGACCAGCAGCAGCAACAAAGCAGCAATCACCAAGGTGGCGACGACCACGATTACCGCGACTCGGCCGATGATCATCACGACGCGGCATCAAATTCGAATACTCACCACCACCACGATCGGGACCACGATCGAGACCACGATAGCCACGACTCCAAATACCATTCCGACGGCAAGCATGAAGATGAGGACGACCTGCCTATTGACCCCGGAGCCACAACCGCCCTCATGGTCTCCGAGCTCAATTGGTGGACAACAGACGATGACATCCGCGGCTGGCTCAAACAGGGCGGCTGCGAGGACGGCGTAAAGGACCTCACCTTCAGCGAACACAAGGTTAATGGGAAGAGCAAAGGGTATGAATGACACTTTCCCACCGTCGCAAGAATCACCGTCGCAACTAACAAGGCACTCCCCCCACAGCCAAATATTCATCGAGTTCTCCACGGTCGCTGCCTCATCATCAGCCAAACACCTCATCGACAAGATGCCAGCCGATGGCGGCCACCTCGGCCAGAAGAAGATCTCCACCCAGTACTGGAACCCCAACATCAACCCCTTCCGGACGCTGCCTAAGGATGCTCCGGCACGAGGCAAAGATCAGACCCGGGGCGGTGTTTCGGGCTCGTACAACGAACGGGGCAACTACAGCAACGCCGGAGGTGGCTTCTCTAGGGGCCGAGGCGGCTTCAACGGCGGCCGCGGGAACATGAACCAGAACAACTACAACCGGAACTTCAGCGGCGGGAACAACATGGGCTACAACAACAACATGATGGGTGGCGGAGGCTTTAATGGGCATAATGGACAGGGTAACTTTGGTTTCAACAACAGAGGCATGATGGGCGGTATGCGAGGCGGACCCAACATGCGCGGCCGGGGAGGCATGATGATGAACCCCATGGGGATGGGAATGGGCATGCCTATGGGCATGATGGGACCAGGTATGTTTGCCTTTCCCCCTTTCGCTATTGCGCATGTGTATACGTCCAGCCGGTTGTATACCGCGGATGGCTGTGGTCAAACCCGCCGGCGCACTATTCTCACTCTTTTCTATCCATGTGCTAACCATATATCTACAGGCTTTCAAGGGATGCCTGGCAACTTCAACGGCGGCTTTGGCTTCAACCAGAACCAAGGCGGCGGCGGCAGCAGCGGCGATTGGGGAAACCCTCATGGGGCAAAGCGACCCCGACCCGAGTGATCCGGGCATCTGGACAATCATTCCTTGCTCCTGACCTTGTTCACAAAATCGCTAAGGCGGGAATCGACGCTTGCACATACATACTAAGGGGGGGTCTTCATTCGAGCCATAATTGCCCCGGGATCCTGGAACAGACACCTGGCGATCGTCTTCGTCATTGGTCCTTCCATTTCCCAGGAGAGCTCACTGGTAGGAGGGGATTTTCCTTTTCTTTTTTTTTTTCTGTTCGCGCAAATCCGGACGTTATGTACCATAGGAAGTTTACGAAAAGGGGCAGAAGGCATTTCAACGAGTTTGGCGTAATCACAGAGGGCTAATCTGTATTTTCTTGATTCTTCTCTATCTCTCTCTCTCTCTATCTCACATGTCAAGTTGGGCACACCCAGTCTTTTTCCTGCTTCTGCGAAAAAAAAAACCAAAAAAACCGCAACACCTGTAATTAACTTGGAGCGTATCTCCTCGCGGTACGCGAACAATAACAGCAAGAAGGAAAGCACGGGGCGGGGGGCCGCCATCTGAGTGGCACCACGTGGTGATAATTCAAAACATGTCTTGTGTCTGTCTCTCTGTCCCCTCGCGTGACGAACCAGCACACCCAAGAGCGATCGACCATTCACCGCGTTTTCCTCTCCGTTCAGGTGGGGATGGTTTGTTCTATGTACATACTTTCACTGCTGGGATAACCGCGCCGCATTGGTATCTATCAGCTGCCGTATCTCGATCCACCGCTCCCTCAGCAGCCGCCGCGACTCGTCCTCGCCCACCTTGTCGAGCTGGTCAATCTCCGTCACGGTGGCGCGCGCGTCCTTCTCGTACTTGCGCAGCAGCTTGAGCAGCTCGGCATCGACGAGGGCCCCGTCCTCGTCCTCGTCGCGCTGGCCGTCGAGGACGGCGCGCCACTGCCACTCGGGGAGGCAGAGGAGGCGGAGGGCGGTCTGGGTGCGGTAGCAGGCCGTCTGGGAGTCGAGCATGTACCCGGTCCAGAAGCCCTCTTCCTCTAGCAGCTCCTTCTGGGCGGGCGTGAAGCGCGGGCAGAGGTAGGGGTCCAAGGCGGTCTCGTCGAATGGGTTCTCGGGGGAGGGGATGGTGAAGCCGTACTCGACGAGGAGGAAGTCGTTTGAGTGGGAGCCGTAGCGGATGAACAACTCGTCGCCGGCCTTGTGGGCGTGGGTTGTGGTGATCTGGAAGCCTTTGTGGCCAAAGGCGACGGAGCAGCCGTCTGGGGAGTGGTTGAAGAGGTCTGCGACCGGCTGGAGGACCATGTGGTCTTCCTTGGGCAGCTTAGCTTTTGTGGCCGGAGTGGTGTGATAAAAGGTACGTGTATTGACGAGGAGCCAGGCGTAGAGGAACTGTGGCCGAGTTATGCCGGCGGGCAGGCTTGCTGCGGCGGATGAAACGACAGACCAGTCCTTGTCGAACTTGGCACTCTGCTTGGAGAGGAGAGTCTGGGCCTTTGGGGGTAGGCGGGCAACAAGCTCTTGCGGCCAGCAGAGGGGCATGCTGGTTATGATATCTTGAAGCGAGGGAAAGACGGCCTTCCAGATGGCAAAATCACCCGGTGTGTCGTGAAAGTCTAGACATAATGCCGTAGCGAGGATTGCGTGGACGGTAGCCCCTTGGAGAGCCTCAGTGATGGACTTAGATGTGTTGTCAAGAGTGCGCAAGGCATTCGACGGTACTGTCAGAATGGTTTCATTGGCCTAGGTACACTGCGTTAGCATCTTGATGGAGCTGAGTTGGCCACCTGATGTCGCTCAGGACTGCGCCCTTACCTTAAGATCGCGAGTCGCAAGAATACCTATACCTCGTCCTGGCAAGACTCTGGGCCGTATCCCATTGAGAACAATGCCTTTGACGTCGGCCCAGGTGAGCAGATGGTCGATTGGGTCCATTGCGGATTCCCGCGACGAAGACAAACGATGCTCAAAGAATTTGCATCGATGTCGTGGGGTCGGTTTGAGTGAAGTAGCAAGTCGGGTCCGATAGCGCGATGTAAATGACTGTCGCGAGCCCGCCGCAGCTCCCAGAACACTTTCTCGAGAAGAACGACTTTGCTTCTTCAATACAGCCGCATTCCTTTAGCAAGGTGCCTATGCAGCATGGAAGGGCTTGAGGACCCGATGATGGAGCTTGGTGACTCATCTGGTGCGGTATAGGGTAGGCAGTAGATCAGGTCATCCACTTGACCCATGATGTGATTGTTGCAAGTCGAGGCCGTGATGTTGAAGGAGGCTTTATGGTCATGAGCCCAGACAATAAAAGAGTGTTTTTTATTCAAATATTCGATGAGGGGTTTTCTTTTCCTTTTTCTTTAATCGGAGGGAAGTAAGCCCAAATTTGGCTTCTCAAACGTCATCGCCAGAACAAATGTTGGAAGCATTGCAGGTCTGGACAAGTTCTGTTGTGGGACCAGGAATTTAAATAGGCTGGATAGATGGTTCATAGTTGTTGTCATCCATGCTTCGGCCATGATTGATCTCAGAGAAGTGGTGAAGGTTCGGAACTCTGTATTTTTCCCGAGAATACAAGTTCTTTGAATGTGGTGTCTATCCTGATGGTTAGCTAACTGCTTGGGATGAGAAGATTGGGCTCTTTCACTTACCAGAATCTAGGATATATAGTTAAGGGGCGTGATTATTCGTTGACTGTTACAGGCACGACGATCTTCGATTATTTCAGACCTTTCAGATCTTTCTGAGTGTAGTCTGGGGAAGTCTTGTTTGATTCCTGGGGATACAATGCTTCTTCATGACGGCCATCAGTTCCGAAAGGACTAGATGATCGTTTTGTTCAGGACATCTGTACTTAATTAGATATGGCAGAAAGCTGAAGAGACTCAACAGTATTCACCTGAACAGGACCCAGGCATGGGCCAATTTACAACAGCCGGTATTCGTGGTCGTCACCACTCTCTCTCGTATTCCACATTTCCGCATCCTAAAACCCATGGTTAGATGATAGATCTCTGTCTCGAATGATAAACACGGGCAGGAATGCCGAGTCGATAATACATACCCTCCCACACCCCCTTTTCGTATTCCGTAGCAACTGCAAGAGCTGCCCAATAGAACAGCGCTTGCAGTCGCCTCAGAGATGGCCGTGCCAACGCGCCAACCAGTACGGAGACCGTGGACGCTGCCCAATAGAGCAGCGCCCGCGGCTGATCCTGGTCTTCCCCCAGATCCCTTTCGGTTGCCTGTACTCAGGCCACAAGGCTCTCTCTTGTAGAACAGCGCTTGCAATCGAGCATGCTTTCTCGGATGGATTTGAGTAAGAGCATACGGGCTCGAGTGGATTGGCACGTCGGGAGTGTGGAGTGTGGAATGTGGAGTGAGGAGGGAAGAGAGAAAGAAAGAAAGTGGGTTGTGGATTTCAGGTGGCCACGGGTTGCGGGTACTTTGCCGACACTCAGGGCTGGATCACCTGACTTTTCTTCTACCAGCGAGCCGATGAAATCACTTGGAAACCTGAGGGGAAAACGAGGAAGTCACTTTGTACCTTACTTGGGGGAGCAGCGGGGAGAAAGGGGGAAGGTGCGCAGCAGGTGCCTGCCTTGTGAAGACCGTACGCGTGTGCCAGGCGCCAACGTTTGGCAGACGAACCAGAATCAGCACGGACGGGGCCCGGAATCAGTGAGATACCTGATTGTTATCTTAGGAACAGGCTCACTAGGTAGGTACCTTAGGCCGTCGACTTTTTTAATTAATGAGGTATGGCTTATGCAATGAGGTGAGCTGGACCTACACTCCCGGCACCGATATCGTCCCAATGCAATGCCACTCCCCCTGCTAAGAAAGGGGACGCAACTGAAGAAGCCAAATATAACGATATCTAATCAATAACTCGCGAGGAGAGTTTGATTGGCCTCGATTATGCCTATTGAATGGTGCGGGCGAGTTGCAACCCATATCTCTCACGTAAGAAATACAAGAGTTCAACTCTCTAGCTTATAACACGCCAAATTCCTCTGGTCAGCACTGCACCAAAATACCTAAAAAATCATGCACCAAGCACTATTAAGAGCTCGGTTGCTCTAATTTGCACTTTGCCTACAGAATACATGACACCCAGCGCATCAAGCTGCCTTCGCCTTGAACTCACTCTTATTTGACCAGGAATTGAAGGCTGAAGGCAGATCCAATTTCCCATCTGGCTATCTTTCGATCTATGTGCGGTTTTGAGGGAAGAGGCAACCTCGTCGGTCTAAAGTGCCCTCTGGAATTCTAGGTGAAGAATGCCGAATTAGTCAGATGGCCGTGTTGTTGTCATCCATTCTCTGTGTGGATTGATGTTCCAACTAGGCCTCAAACACACTGTTATTCCTTCTGCTAGATGGCATTTTTCTTTAGATATCGTATTAAGATGAAGTCCGAAACTCACGCCCAAAAATCGCCAAGAAGGAGCCAAGAGACGCATATCAGATGAAGCACCGTCACCTTGAAACGGGAAAAGACCTCCACTGGGGGCAATCGGGGAATGCTACGCTGTTGAGACGCCACTTCGGAAGGCTTTGCTTTTAAAAGAGCCATTTAGGATGCTGAATGTCATCTATCGGCTTACATCGCTAGTCACCGTATCGATCTCGGTATTTGACTCCATGATCGGGGTGGCGGCTGGCTAGAAATGCATCGTCGTTTAGTGTTGGGTTGGTATATTCCTGATACATTCCGTTACTGAGTTCAAGCGGGCTGTATCCGCTGCACCCCGACACATTTCCTCATGCCTGAGACCTTAGCTCACGAGATTCACCTTGAGTTGCTAAGACTAAAAAGATGAAATCACAGTATTACCAGCTAACACTTTGCTACTCATATCACAGTCTTGAGAGAAACAGGCCCGTTTTGGGGTCATAGAAGTACTATGGGATATCTTGGTTCGTATTCATCTGATTACCTTACAGCTAAATCATATCTGATAAGGGAAACCTGTTTCCATTCTGGTATGGCTATGCTCCGAGCTCTAACAATAACTTCCGATTCCAATAAATAACAATCCAGGAGGCCATGATGATATAGTTTACTGTAAAGAAAAAAATATCAAAGACTGACAAAAGCTTTTACCCTTCTAGCTCTTACCCTTTCTGAACAAACCCGCAGAAACTAGACACTGCTGATGGAATTGGTGGACCATGACCGAATTCTGTAGCCGTACTTGTAGAAGAGAATGGGGATCGGAATCATGGCAATGCTGATGAAGCCAAGCGTGCTCGTTGCCCAGTCGACACCCAAATTGTGGTACATGTAAGGCCCAAAGAGCGGGAACCCGGCGCCGAAGAAGCTGCGGATGAAGGTGTTCCCACCGATGGCACTGTTTGCGATGGGCGCGTACACGTCGATCAGGTAGTTGAAGCACTGGACAAACACCATGTACATGCCCATGCCGGTCGGGATACTACCGACGACCATGCCGGCCCAATGTATATTCGGGTGCGAGGTCCAGGCAAATGTGAAGAGGCCCACGGGGAGAAGACAGCCACCCATGATCATGAGGGGGAGGCGCTGCTCCGGCACGACCTTTCCTTCGTTGGCTTGAACAGCGGCCGCGAACCTCGTTTTGGTATGCCAGACGACGAAGGTGGCACCGATCAAGACGCCCACCATGAGGCCCAGGAAAGGCAGGGCGCTGATACCCGGTGCCCAACCTCGGATTTCGCGAAACTCAATGGGGTATGACACGAAGACGAGGTACAGCATACCATAGATGAAGGATTGGTATATGGTAACCAGGAGCAGAATTGGTTCTGTAGCCAGGAGCTTAAAGGGTCGTACGAGATAGATGCGCACGATACCGGCGAGACTCGCTTGCTTCATGTTGTCAAAGACCGTCTGGGCTTCTGGGTTCTCCTCGCTCTGGCGGAGCTTAAGAGCGCGAGCGTTTAGGATCATAGGAGCCAGTGTCTCGGGAAGGCAAAACAGGCACAGGAAGAACCCGCATCCGCCCATGATGCAGCTAATCCATTGGGTCCAGCGCCAGCCAAGGTATGAATCTTCAATGAAGTTGCCAATGATGGGGGCAAGGATAGGGGACCCGAAGATGGTGCCGATGCAGGCGGCGATGGCCACGCCTCTATGCGCGGGACTCCAAATGTCCACAATACCACCGCCAACAAGTGCAAGAGCTGCCGATCCGAAAGCACCCTGGAAGAAGCGAGCGATGAGGAGCGTCTCGAGGTTGGTGCCGACCGCGGCGGGGATGCAAAAGATTGTGAAGAGAAACATGCCGAGAGTCATCGGCCACTTGCGTCCAAATCTTTCAGACAGTGGTCCCCAAATTGGGGGAGCCATAGCGTAGCCCTAGGGAGATGCGAAGAGATTGTTAGTCGTCGGACTCATTGGCACAGAATACCTAGATAGAACTTACCACGAGGAACAAGCTAACACCTAGAGTAACGACAATGTTGCTGGCGTGGAACTCTGCTTTTATGGCTGTAGCACAGCTGCTCCAGATGCTGCTGCCAATGGCAACCACCAGATTGCCGTACACCCATATGGATGTGATGAAGATCTTGTGAGGAATGGAGTAGTTCTGGGGGTTGCCTGGGTCATCGGGCCCGGTCCACGTCACGAAGAGCCCAGCATTTTGCTTGTTCTCAGGGTTGGCGGCTACGGCGGTCCCTCCCGCTGGGTCGCTTGGTGAGCTCATTGGAGAAGCTGACATAGTTGATGATCGTTGATGCTCACACGCGTTTCTTCGGGGGAGGTTGAAATAACTGGCAATCAAGGGCTTTATTAGAACCAATGGCAGAAGGGCTGTTGGGTGGGATTCTCTCACTCAACAGACGCCTCTTCAACATTGCCGGCTTGTGGCTGATCCTCTTCATTTGTTGGCCCTTGCTGAGCGGATGCAGGGGGTGGTGTATGCTGGCGCCGGACATATTTGCCGACTGGCAATAGCATACTTAGAAGCATGGTGGAATGTTGGTCCGAAAAGATGGGGGCGGTCGGAAGAAGAGATTGATTGTAGCTGATAAATCCAAGAATTGGTGGTGGGGGGAATTGTTGATTGCTCGAGAGTGTGGTGGAAGAAGACAAGAAACTCGCGCCCCGGCGGCCGAAGCCCGAGTTGCTCACATGGACGAGGCACGCCAACTGAGCCCCTTCGCACCTTCTTCAGCTGCCCGACTGTGGCGTGATTGCAGGAATAAGTCCTCTCCAATGTGTCATTCGACTGAACGAGATGCTGCTGTCTCTACTTCCCTTCCATTCCCTTCCTTTTGATTTCTTTTGGGCATTTCATGATGGCTGCTCCTACCTGCTCCTACCTGCTCCAAGCTATCTTTTTGAAAAATATCCCACAGCTCCTCTCTTGATCGCTTTATCCATACACTTGACGATGTCGCTATGTGATGTGATGCCCTTGATACATTTCTATTGTTGCATTATAAGGTCTTCAGTTGATTCAATAGGTAAGAATACAAGTCCAACGACTATCCAGGTAGCTTTATCATTAATAGCACGGTTAAAGAAGGACTCAAACAACAAGCTACACGGGAATATTGACTCAAAAATCTAATGCATTGATGGGTATTTGATCATTTCACATGCGAATACTTCATTTTCCATCTATCTACCCTCGGTAATTTGGCCCCAGCCCGAGGACTAAGGGTACTAGCTACCTGCTTACTTGTGAGATACGACGCCCAACGACTCAGCCAGCTCCTCCCCATCGACGACTGGAGCTGTAGCATCAAGTGCGACGTAGAATACTCGTGCAAACTCAGTCTTGCTTGGGTTGCTCCAGGCGTGGTTGGTGGCACGCTGAACCGCGACGTCACCCTTTTTCACTATGTTTCCAGGTTAAGTTAGTGATCGCATACAGACGATGATGTAAAAAGACTGGAAAATGGGAAGACTAACAGATCCTCTTCTCTCCGCTTTCCAGCTCGAGCTGGATCTCACCCTCAATCACAACGCCGAAGTCGAGGGTGATGGTGCGGTGCCACAGAGGCGGAGCCCCGGGGTGATAGTCGATGTAGCGCGAGACGAAGCCGTTTGGTATCATAAAAGACTCCGGCTTCTTGACAAGGTGGCGCTTGTACGTGTCAAGGTCGGCGTCATGAGCAAGGGGTGCTGGGAGAGCATTGCCGCTGTAGGAGAGGAACATGTCTGCACCGAGAGGCGAGCGCTCAAATTCAATCTCCTCTCCGACCCCGGTATTGAATGTTGCATTTCCAGACTCATCGTGGGTGGTGATGTAACGGTGGACCACCGGGAGTGACTTTTCTGGGGTTGTTTGGTTTTGGTCAGCCATGTTGGGGTCGTTGATCTTAATTATCTTTCCGTGTCGAGCCTTGTATTCTTGGATCAACTGCGATCGGCACGCCTCCAAAAGTTGACTTTATATACTGGCAAGGCATCGGTGTATTCGAACACGTCGTGCGGTTTGAAATTCGTCCGTGGTGCTGGTGACCTATCAAAGCCCGTCGGATCGTCTATTCACTGGCAATGCCGTGGAGTATGAGTCCAGCCGTGTCAACTCTTGGTCCGAGGCGGAGCATTCTTTGCTCCGCTCGCATAAGTGAAGGTGGAGACCTTGCTCATGTCCGGATGCTTGGATATGGCTTCGGTGCTCGGCGGCCGGTGCGCGAGAGGGTCCACCAGCGAGTCGACACCAACCAAATCGAAAGTAGGACGGTGCAAAGAGAAACCCCCATGGAAAGATCTCTTCCGTTTTGGAGAGCGGGTTCTCTCCGCTTGCTTTTCCTCGAGTTTGTCGAGTTTCGGCGGGCTTTTTTCGACGTACTAGCTATCTCGGTGGTCGCAGGAGTTGTTTTGTTCGGTCACTTGTGACGCTGTCTGGTCGATTATTGGATACTGCCCAATCGAGCCCTTTCTTGATAGTTTGCCAGCTAATTCTAGCCTCTTCAAGAACGCTTGGTCCCAAAGATTTTGTTTGGCGATAGCAAACAATAGGCATGGAGGATACCACCCCGTCGGCTCCGTATCGGCCCCGAAACGCTGCGACGTCGGTCAAGCGGTAGAGTTCAGATTCGATCGATAGAAAAATGTCTATCGTTACGTTTTAGGTTTGTAAGCATCCAGATAACCTATGGAAGACAATCAAGTGATAATAAGTGTACGTACCGCGACCCATCATCCAGCGTCATGTCGGACCAAGCTTGAGGTCTTCGAACAGTGCTGTTTGTTCACCTCACTGCACTCATCGAGGCCACTAATAACGACTAGAACAACGTCGTGGCGGAGTCTGCTTCATTGTGCATCGATGCATTTTTGACCTTGGAGTCGTTGTGTTGATGGCATTGATAGCCAGGCTCTTTCCACTTTCCCCCCAATCGCAGTTGCCGCCGCTATTGACAAAAGTTGCCCGAGTACGTACCGATCTTTAGCCCGGCCAATTATCGGACCAGGAGAAAGCTCCTAACTGGCAGTTACGGTACTTTTGGAGAATGAGGTCCAAGACAGGGAGGATTATCTTCGGCGCAATCTCCAGCAAAGAGGGGGGCGAGGATTCCATTGCCTCTCGATCACTCGAGTCCTTTTGACTCCTGCACTGTGTACCAGACCCAACCTGATTGTCGCATCACTCGTACATCCCGTCTTCATGGGCCGCAACAGAACCCGGCTGTCGAAAGACAGGCTCCCCTAGGTTTCCAGATGGGGGGAGGCTGGTTTCTTCTATTCTTCTCATACGGAATCTCCACCAGTGAGTTGAGCCAAGGGGATACCCGGGCTACTATTTTGCATTCGTATTCCATATGTCCTAACTTTGAGCAGTTACCAGTTCCTTTCGGAGACGAGCACTCGAGTCCATCGGATAACGCATCGCTATGCCTCCTACGATTCCCCCAGCGGGCCAGTAGGGAGAAGAACGCCAATTAACCTTGCAAAACCAATAACTACTAGGCTGGGGGATACATGCAGACTAGTGTCTGCCAATCTAAAGTTCCAGCCAGCGCTGTTGGTCAGCGCAGGAGGAGTGGTTTCGAAATAGGACAACCACCCACACTCGCCACCCACCATCCAAAGCCAAATATTGCCAGACTGGTACACATTTAGATGCAGACATGCGGCTCAGCAGCGTGGCATCCTGGGAGGGTGGCACTCAGAAGTCCGTCCGGTTATGCACGAGGCCACCCAGGAACAAACGGACGCCCATCTGAAACGGAACCATGGCTGCAGCAAATCCAATGCCGCCCTCACCGGTAGTGGCATGCTTGCTCATTCATGCCCATGTGCTGCCGATGCATCTCAGCTTAGAAATATTTCCCTTCTCGAAGTGGCCGCCCCAGATGCCGCCGTGGTCAGTATATCAGGGGGGCAGCTCACCGACTTGTGCCGACAAGGTGCATCATTTAAACCTTGCCGCTTTCGAGGGATGTGCAGCACGGTTTGGACCTTTGAAGGCCGTGGCAATTTAAATATAGCAGGTTTATATTTTGTTTTGGGGCATATCTTGGTGTTGTAATTTTCAACCAACAAGTCAAGAGCGCACTGCCAAACAGGATTCCTTTGTTGCGTGAGTCTTTTTCAACACTACGCGTACAGCAAAACTACGGCACAGGGGAAGAAAATAATCTTAGGATTCAGTACTTTATTTCCATTGACCAAATTTAGAGAAATAAAAATAAACCTGTTCACCTTCGGTCAGCCGTGAACCAGGCACACGGTACACTCCACCCCTGACGAAAAGAACACTCCGTCCCAAAGCAGCCAGCACGATTCCAGATCCAAAGCATCCCACCCCACGCGCACTCTCGATGAGGAAACGATCCGGCAGCATGGGAATTGGCCCCCCCAGGGTTCGAGAAGGCTGGGTGGAAGGCGGCCGCGGCGGTTCAATCCTTTAACCCCGACCAACAGCCCTCTGCGCCGCCCGCGCCAGCAGGACCTATTAAAGGCCTGGTCCCGGAGACGCTGCCGCAGCACAGGCCGGGCTCCAGTCTTCGAGGGGCCCCTTTCACCTTGTACACCTTGCTAGCGAGGGGGGGCGGCCGACGTGGATGCCCACAAGATTGGACGCAAAGGGGGGGGGGGGGGGGGCGGAGGGGCACTTCGACTGATTTCTCGCGGGCGGTAGTTCTGAGCGGCAGAGTCTTGAACTGCAGATTAAAAGGACAAACAGGCAGTGCTTGGTATCGTTAGTTTGCCTTGACCGAACTTGGTCTGGGAGCTGGGCGCTTCGGATGAATCCGCGATGATTAAAATCTCGAATATGCCCGGTGTTGCTAGCGACATGCAGCGCCAATTAGTGGGGGGGCTCAGCGACGCAAATCACCTAAAGCAGCTAGAGCGGAGGGGTGATGTGCCGTTGGCAGCTCAAAATTTGGCCGGCAGCGGTCCAGATCCAGGCGGGGGCCCCTAACTAACCCGCCAATTGAACGTTTAGCAGCTGAAGCGCGCTGTAAAGATGGTGCGATATGAAGGCTAGATAATTAATCGAGCAGCCAATCCGCGCCCCGGTTGAATGCAGCGGCTTTTATTAAGGGCATAGCTACATTAGCTACATTAGCTGTTCGTGCAGCTGTTGATGATGTGCGGCCGCCTCTCCCCAAGTGCCGTCATATACCGTTACATGCCGCACCCCAGCGATGCATCGGAAGGATTAAAATCATGGCAGGCGAGGTCTGATCGCCCGCAAATATCAACCAGCGACGGGGGCAGGCCAACACAGAAGGCATCTGGGAACGAACCTCCTCCGGTGATAAACATGACCATTGCTGTGGCACTGGAGCTACCTACAGAGTGACGTTGGCTGCAGGTCGCCGAAGAACGGCCCCATTTGGACAAGATGGCCTTGACAAAGCTCCATATCCGATGCCCCTGTCGGCCAGCTGAGACCCAGTCAGCGCCTTAGAAGTTGTTGGTAGTGCCATGCAACGCCGTCGCATTGAGCCCTACATACCAACGGCAGAAGAAAAGGACCAGGGGCCCTGCAGGTTGGCGGCAAGGGACCCTGCTGGCCACTGACGACAGTCCACCGTAACGTTGCGCATCGTCATCATCAATATCATCATTGCTGAGTACTCGAGCGGGTTGCAGTATTATAATCGTATTGACGAAGAAGGTCTATGTGAAGCGAAGATCAAACGCACTAAGAGTCGAAATACCAGATCCGACGCCCCTGTGCCATCTATATCCCTGTAGTATGTACATCTTAACCACATATTCAGTACCGTACCTTGCAGTAAATACTCCTAGCACTACTGGCTCATATCCTGCCCGTCCTCCATGGGGATCCTCCCCGTCAACATCTGGCCCTGGAGATGCAGCAGCGCCCTCCACTCCTCCCTGCCCGTCGGCCGACAGCTGCGCCGCGCCTCCTCGTGGCACTGCACCATGTCCAGCAGCCGCTCCTGCTCCATCGGGTCGCCCCCCTCGAACGACACCGCCAGCGGCATCATCGACTTGAACGACACCAGCGCCTCCATGTCCAGCATGGCGGGGACGAACTTCCACGTCAGGATGCAAATCTTCCGGTACTGGTCCCACAGGAACTCCACGTCCTCCGGGTCGTCGTAGAGCACGCTCAGGTCGTACTGCATCCGCGCCACCACCACCCGCGCCGACAGCGACATGAGCAGGAACTCGCCCAGGAACCCCGGATGGAACCGGTAGCTGCTCTGGACAAAGCTGTACGCGTCCGCCACCTCGACCAGCTCGTCCGCCTCGCACGCCCTCTGCGCCAGGGCCGTCCACTCGTCGTGCAGCTGTGCCTCCTCCCCTGACAGCTGGTCCATGAGCTTGAGCGCCGTGCTCCGTGAGGTGCCCGAGTGTGGGTTGCTGTAGATGGATCTGAGCCTGGCCAGCACCGTGGGCACGTTAGTGTAGTGCTGGGTCGTCAAACTAAGGATAGGCCCGGCGTGGGGTCTGATCCGTATGGGTAGGTGGCTCAGGGCCGTTTCCGATAGTGCTTGGCCCCAGGCCCCCTCCCCGAAGAAATTGACCGTGCCCTTCTTCATGAAATGGACTCCCTAGTTGTAGAGATTACTGGTTAGCAAAAGAGCATCTCTTCCAAATTAGGCAGAGTTTGCGGAATTCCTCAGGGTTTCATGCCTATCCCAACCGTAGAATGGTAAACTCACTAGATTTCTAAAGTTCTCAAACAGGAGCCCAGCGTATAGCTCGTCCCCGGGTCTCGGGGGTCCCAGCTGATGCGACAGGCAGAGAACCGCCTCTGCGTGGACGTGGTTGAACGGCTTCCACGGCCAGTCCCCGAGAATGTAGCCCTCCGCTCTGTTCACCAGGGTGATGGAAGCAAGTGTCTCAATGGTCCCGGCCTGGTCCCCCCGCAGCGCCCTCCTCAAGCTCCGAAGTGCCTTTCCGTACTTGTCCATAGTCTGTGAATCCGAGGGTGACACCTTCCGCCGGTAGTCTGTTAACGTGGAGCAGAAGAGGGAGGCGGCGTCCCGGAGGCAGCCGCTGTTGGGAATGCGCTGGGGCAGGAACTTGAGGTACTTCATGTTGAAGATGGAATCCAGGTCCTCGTCGTGCTGAACCAGATTCAGCAGGCGGGAGGCGGTGCGGTCGCCCATGGTGGTTGGCCTGCCCCCGCCTCGCGCATAGGGCGGCGAGGTCTCGATGACGCCGATGGCCGAGTAGTAGGCATGGTCCTCCGACAGCACGGGGCGAGTGCCATCTGTGATGATGAAGCGGTGGCTTGTGGGCGCCGCGGAAGCTGTGGGCGCCGCCTCTGGGCTGGATGAAGGTTGGTGGTGTTGCCAGAGCGGCTCGGGCTCTGAGCCTCTGTGATCTGCTCTGGAACCGCCGTGGACGAATTTGACTAGGGAAGTGGGACCGGAGCATTTAATGTCTCGGCGCTTGCAATGGGAGCAGACGGGCCATTTCTGATCGCACTATACCGGGCGGTTAGGAAGGTGACCAGCGTTTAGATGTTGAGATGAAAGAGGTACTTGCCTTGATCTTGCGCGCCTTGCAGCTTCGGCAGCCATGAGATTTGGGAATGCCAGGCATGGTGACCCAGTGTAACCGAATGGGATGTCGAGGAGTAAATGCAGGAACAGGTGAAGGCTCTCTGATAGAATGCTATAGTCGGTTGGCGATGACAGAGGTGTCGGAAGACATTAATGGTTTTCGGGATGTTCGTGATGGTGGTGAGTATGAAGGGTCGGGAGGTCGAAAAGGGAGAAGGAAGCCGATTCTATTTATATGGCGATCGATCTGTGAGAGTGTCGTTGGCCTGCAGGACACGGCAGACCTGCCACCGTATGGTTTTGCCTCTTGCATGCAAAAGCGCCATGCAGGTGTACAATTGGAGGATAGTTCATCTGGAAGACTGGGACTGATGATATCGGGAGTCAACCAACAGTGCCAGGGCGGAACAGGGGACCAAGTACCTGATTTAAGGCTGTCAAGGGGCGCTCCACTCGCGTATTCTGCGCCGACGGCTAGAGAGCTCGTGGTTGGCCAATGGGGGAGGTCCTGCCTGGAAAAAAGCGGACAATGAACACCGGCAAGAACGACTTAGCCCGCCAGACCAAGCTGGAGGCATGGACAGTCATGCTTGAGGCCAGAGGGTGATGGGCGGCAGTGTAACGAGCATATCCACCATCTGGGCTGTTGATGATTCCGCACTAACGAGCCAAATTGCCCAAAAAGGAGATAATTGAATGTGGAGCCTTCTGGGTGCCATCACACATCTCGCCAGAGTGGCAGGGATCTCGAGGAATGGCCAGGGTCAATCCTAGCGTAGCATCATGCAAATCGAGAGTGAGGGAGTTTGCAAAGCGGGTACTCTGCACGTGTCGGTGATTCCGCTACGAGTTATCTCTCTCAATACGGTAATTCTGGGGGAGGGCTGCCTCAGAATGAAGCCATCGCGCGCCAGGCTTACAGGTGCCCTCAGCTCCCACCTCTTTCCCCTGCAGTGGGTTGTTTCCCCTCGCGCTGCCCACGTAAAGCCAACCTTGAAATCAGCCGGAGGGCGGGAGTCCCACCCACCACCGACGCCTAGAGGCTACCTAAGGTACCTACGTACCTACTGCAAGAAGCGGGCTGGAAGTGCAGGTGGGCTGGACCCACCGTCGAGGCAGATAAGCCCCAATTCAATTCGATGATCAAACGATCCAATCACTGTATTCCGCATCTCCGGTCCGTCAATGACATCTCTTCCGGAGGTCGCCCCCTCTATCATTAATCCTTCTTTACCTGTGAAAATCATACGAGCAGTTGCATATTACGTTCTCGTTAGGCGGTGCCTGGTCTGGCCTAATTGGGGATTACGCACTTCTTGAGGCACTGCCAAATGCCTTCGAGAGGACTTTGGTCCTTACGTAATACCTCTCAATTGATTTTCATTGACTGGGGAAAAGGCAAGAAGGCAGCTGAAAGGATGCCTGATGCAGCCTTTTGCCTTCGGGTCTTGGCTATGGTCCTTTTGAAATTTAACTTAAAACATAGTGGTCCTGGTGCATATTTTAACTCTCGGATCTCTACTTGTTGCCTCTTGTGTAAGCCAACCTCATGCATGTCATGGGGAATCCATTCGGCTATAGGGTAGGCCACATACGGCCAAGTGGGTGCATCGATCCAGAAATGTGCCACACCTGGATGGAGATCCCGCTACCACACACACGTTTGTGGCATCTTTGCACTCTGGATGTACGAATGAGCACACACCGCTTCCAGGCGGTAAATGTATAATTAATTGTCCGTCAGCCTCATGAACACCCTCCATTTCCAACGCCTTACACGCCCCACGACGACTCATGGCGACTCACCCCCCCCCCTTCTCTGACCAATACCAGCACCAGCCTCCACTGCATGTGCTCTGGGGATAATACGTATTGCCTACTTCCAATAATAACACCACCACACCTCCGTCATGTGGCTGCTAGGCACAGTCCACTGGTGTCAGCTTCTAGAACTAACAAACGGTCGTTGTGGTGGGGTCCTTGAAGACCGAAGGCCGGCTGACCAGAAAAGGACTTTGTCTGCTGATTTCCCGCTCAAGCGCGTGTCCAAGAAATTCCAAGGGACCAAGGGGAATGCCGCGCACAGTAACTAATCTCGCGGCAAAGGGATATTTTGGGGGATTCAAATTCATCTAAGTGGTTGCAATGCCGTTGTAAACTGAACTACACATTTCAACGTCTCCCCGCATGCGGCGCCCCTGTTCCAGCCACCCTCTCCAGGGCTCTCCAGGGCTCTCCAGGGGTCTTTTGAATTTTGCCGGTCTGCCTCCATGTGCCACCACCACCAATCTGCAAGGGTGGGCAGGGCAGGGGCCGGAGTTTCGAAGAGAAGGCTGGTCCAGCTGAGACGGAAACCAACTGCACAAGTTGACAAGTTCCAGGGGCCGGACTTTGAGCGCGTCCCGGACATACTTTTGGCCGGATTCGCCAATCTGGTCCCAAGGACCCAAGGAACACTAAATGCCCGTCGCAGCTGGTCAGCAGGCGCCCAAATGCAGGAATGCTCAGCAATGCCGCAATTTCTCCAGCCGCCCAATCAGATATCCCAATCCGAGCCGGAAGACGTCATGTGCTAGTTCTGATTCATCGCGTTGCCATGCGCCTTGCCTCTGCCTTATGTGCCTTATGTGGCTTACCCTTTTCATCCTCGTATAAGCCGGCCACCTAACCGACTATGTTGTCAGCAGATCCCGCCCCCAACGTCCCTCCTTCAATCTTTTCACGACAGAGACGGCACCGCATCGCTGTGGCGTTTATAGGAACGTTACAAGCCGTCACCGCACTTTTGCTGCCGCGCAGCTCGCTGGAGAAAACTCGACATACACCCCGTGAGATCAAAGGGACCCGTACCCGCGTCCTCAGCCCGAACTTTGTGCGTGGTTCTCATTCGTGCCACTGTAGCCATCGTATTGACGGTGGACCCTGTTGCGCGCCCTGCTGCGCGCTCTCCTCGCCTTACTTCACCCGTCGTGGACATGGACTTGTGTTCGTGAAAAGTACCCGTGCCAATTGTGTGGTCACGGAATCGAACCTCTTCCGCCGATTAGTGGACTTTGACGTTACAACCTGTCCCTGGACCCTGGGCCGTCGGATCGTCCGATGCCGAAGACTGATGCGCAGACGAGATGATTTGAGGCTCCGGAGGCCGGTCTCCGGGCACACGTCCAACACATTTAACTGCTGGGTGTAATATGTGTATCGTGCTGAGTATAGTATATATATTGTGCTGGGCATGGTATGTGTATTGTGTTGGGTGTAATATATGTATTGTGCTGAGTGTGGTATATGTATTGTGATATATTATGCTGAGCGTGGTGTATGTATTATGCTGGGCGTGGGTAATGGTTCACCACGTCACGGGCACGGGCCCGGGGGAAGACTTTGCGACAATATTTGGTATCGTCATTTGCGTTATGGGGATAATTGGTAGTCTTGTAGTTGCTTCGGCACAGGCCAGGCACGTGCATCGCTGAACCGGTCGATGACACGCTTGAGCGCCTTTCTTTCATACCAGTCGATGAAATAATGGCCGTACAGGTGTATCGCTAAAGCGGCATTGACAACTACCGGTGGCGTCTTTTCTTCTTGGAGAGAGGTGCCACAGATGTCTAGAACTATGCCCCGGACTTGGCCTTCAGCTTCGCGGAAAGCAAGTCGAGGATCGGTTGCGTGTCTGGTAGCGATTTCTTTTTAGCGATGGACATGATTCAAACGCACCAGACGCGATGTAACATACGCTAGGAAAGGTGATTCTGCGATCAAGATCATTCTCGCAAGCATCATATGTTGCATTGCCGTGATTGCTGCTACGGAGCGGAACCATATCGTGGGGAAGACCTCTCCTTTTTCGCGGTTGGGAGGAAGCCACATGAGAGGTTTGAACTGCGTGGCTACGTCTTCCTCGAGTCTTCTTTCTTGCTCTTTAAGAGTCACTGTAGGCGGATGGTTAGTAGGGTTGCATTGCATTTGTTATAGTCTTCGATGCTACTTACACCACCCCTCCTGCGATTTCCCCTCAAACATCCACCGTGTGACGTGGCTGGCGTGCATGATCATGCGGTTTGCCGGAGTGACGTTGCCATAAGACTGTGGGTTTTGGTCCATTTCTGGCAGATATCCCTTCAGCAGAGCATCGTATACTTCTTGCCGAAGGGCAATCCAGTAGCAAGCATTGAGAAGCTCAGACTTGAGAAACGAAGCCCTCCCTCGGGAGCCTCGCAGGGCGGAGTTTATGATGGAGAGGAAGTTGACTCGACCTGTTTTTGGAGAGAGTGCTGTGTATACATCTACTGCTGCGGACCCCTCTTCTTCTCCTGCCTCGTTGTCGTATTCCATCTCTTCAAACTGGCGGAGGATGACGGCTGTCGTCAGCGTGAGGGTCCGGGTGTCCTCGTCAAACGTATCGTGAAACGCTCGTAGCGCCGGCATGCATTGCAACATATACTCAACTGCGGTGCCTGGTGTGAGGCCATGAAGGACCTGTCCTCGGTAGACGATGCCTTCTTTGGTCCGGAATCGAGGGAGTCGGCACAGGTGACGCGCGGAGACGGCATAGATGGCATTCAGTAATGGCGGGTAGCTCATGGCTCGCTCGGGGACGAGGAATTCGAAGCGGCGTTGGTGGTCGCATGTGTCGAACTATTTCCATTTTGTCAACTTCAGGAATCTGAGAGGAAGTGGGCTTAGGGTGGAAGAGTCTCTAACCCAGTGAGAAAGCTCGTCTATGTAATAATTTAAAAGACAAGCCTCTTGAACTGTTATCCTGTCGTCTTCTCCCCCACACTGTTCCTGTTGTGGAACCTCATTCGGTGATTGGTGAAGTAGTTCGGACCAGCTGGGGTAGATATGAGGCGAAGCAGCTGCCGGGGTTGATGCCGCAAGCCTCGAACTACTGCTGGGCGTCACCCCACCCACTTCATGCCGAGAGGGGGACGACTCTTCGGCCGCATGAGCAGTTTGCTCTGGGGAGTCTGGGGTGGCTTCGATGTCGTCGTATTCAGTTTCTATCCGTTTGGCTCGGCCGCGGGAGCCATTGTGCAGGCGAACTAGGGGCGGGGATTATTAGCAGAAGCGTAGCAAGGGCCTGATGCCAGAGGTTAAGGGGCATAAGGTGTAAATACATTCGCGGGCGTTGGCCTTGACCCAGGTTTGAGTTTCAGGGAACTGGGAATCGAGTCTAGTGGATGTTCCCATCCGAAAGGGCTGCTTTCGGCCAGCCCCGATGCAGGGGAGGTTGCGCGCCCTGCATCGACGGCACTTCTTGCCGTCCAAGGTGCACTTTAAGTGCTTCTCTCTGCATTCGACGCAGGGGAGACTGCGCAAGGACGTTGTATCAGCGTAGATGGGATTCATGATGGCTGGTGTGAGAAGAGGTTCGGCGATATCTGGAGAATGAGACAATTGGATTATACTATGTGTCATCCGGGGAAGGGAAACCAGGGCGAAGGGACGGACTTGCATCGGATCGGCATATAGGCAATGCGGGGGACCGTTCGCCGAAAATTACCGTGTCCGGTTAAGCAAGCCCCATCCCCTTTATCCACATCCAGGTGATGGTAACAAACGATAATATTGCTAGTAAGGACTTGGTAAATAGTTTCCATTACTTAGTACCTAGTTTGGGATCTAGTATCTCGCCAGTAATTATACTTCTGCCCTGGTTTCTACACATTCGGAAAGTATGTAACTACCTATCAGGTGTTTACATTAGGTACTGTACCGTCAAGTTGCTAATTTGGATGCTTCCAAGACTGACGCGAATGATATGATGATTGCGCAGGGACATTGTCTCACTGCGCGGCCGTTATTTGGCCAATGCGTTCTTAATCTCTAGGCGAGGGGAGAGGGGAGAAGGGGGTTAGAGGGGATGCGAGATTGTTGGTGTGAAGAGGTTCGGCGATAACTGGAGAATGGAGTAGCTGGGTTGCACTGTGATCTGGGGAAGGAGGAAAATGGGCAACTTGAATCAGATCGGCGTAGATGCGGAGAAGCCCTTATTCGGCGAAAATTACCGAGTCCGGTTAAATAAGCCCCAAGTCCCCCATATTATCCGCATCCTGGTGACGACAACAGTTCCAGCTTTCCAACACAGGCTACAATACTGATAGACAAGAGTTAATAATAATAACAACGATAAATTATTGGGCAATTATTAGGCAATATTGTGCCTCAAGAATTCTATCGAGGTGACTTTGTAGTCCCTTTTTTTCTGACAACCACTTGCTAGGTACCTAAAGAACCTGCTGCTGGAGCCTCGTCTATCAGGGGCCAGGAATTAATAGTCTTCATAATTCGCGACAGGACCGGAACAAAATTATCATGGTGTCTTTTACTTAGGTATCGGCTGATGGTCTCGGGCAAGGAATTCCTCGAGGTCCTGGCCAAGGTCACTCCATTCATTCCATTCGAACCTGTTTGTCAGGTGAGCGCAAGGACCCTTTGGTTGTGGAGGGCCGGCTGAAAATGATGGCAATGGGGACGGATGTGTAGGCGGACAATGTTGTGAGAGATGAGATCCCTGTTCGGAGACTCCGCGCTGTCGGCTGGTTTCTCCGGGGTTGAGATTGTAAAAGCTTGGAGAAATTTCCTGTTGGTTTAGGTCACAAGGGTTGGCGGTGCCGAATGGTGAAGGATGGCTGGAGTTTGTGTCGGTAGTTGATCGAGAGGGACGGCTGTAAACTTCGTTTTGGTTGGATCCCGTGATGGCTTGTGGCTCTAGTGATGCTCCAAAGATACCACCGGTGGCGTGTAGAGTATCTAGGGCCCAGGACAACCCAACTTTCATTCGAGAGTAAAAGGTATACGATAGGCCTCGGAGCTGGAGTAGCTGGAGCCGATCAAGGACTGCCCGTAGGAGAGAAACATCACTCTGAGCATCTTCATTATATTTCTTCCGCGCGAAAAGGTGCCAGAGGTGGAAGGCTATCAGTTCTATGAAGGCCACAATTGGGTAGTTTCGGAACATCCTCGCTAATGTAGCCAATTGAGCAGGGGTAGGTTTCCTTGCGGAGACTTGGAGAATCAACTTCAGGGCTGAACGGCAAACCTGAATTTTATGAATCTGAACCTGCTCCGAGGTCGGTTCGGAGCTGAGAACAAGTAGTTCAGATACGTGGCAGCCGTATGTAAACTCAGCTTGCAGTGGGTTGAGACCCCTTGAGTTGTTGGAGTAGTTTAGTTTATGGTTCGCATGCCGTTGGCTAAACTCGTTCATCAACGTATTCATGTGGCGTATCTGCTGATAACCTTTTTGGCTCCTAGGATCTGCAGCTTTTGAAGAGTATAAGTTGATATGGATCTCTTCCCATAGCGTCATCATGTGATTTGAAGCATCCTCGAGGGAAGATCCTTGTAGGTCGTGGTCCGAGTCAAACGAATAAAGATCGCACGGTTGACCTGTCATGAAAACTCGTTGTTTGTCGAGTGTGTAAAGAACCCAAAACAGGCGCTCTCTTTCCTTTTCATCTTCTGTTGGTCTAGTCGCGCTGCCGCTGCGACGACGAGCCTTAGATCGATGCAGACCGAGAGCACGACCAACTTGGCAAGCTGCCTGGCATACTCTCTCAGCTGTGGCATTGCTGAAAAACTCTCGAGAGACGAGTGTCTAGGTCATAGGTGATGTTAGTTAGTTATTAGGCTCAATGTCATTGCAGGATAGGGGCTAGACATGTCTTACCAGTATAATAAGCGCCTCGACATTGACAATAGTCGGTACCATGAACGAGGCGAGATTCCGCATAGCTCGATCGCAATTTTCCAAGAAGGGGAATAAAATAGCATCTTGCATGATGAGAGAGTTATTTTGCGATGCATGCGCCACTCGCAATTCCAGACCTAGTTGTAGAAGCACGATGGCGTTTGTGATGAGTGGCCATGCCAGATTATTCTGGGTTGCCGATTCGGTGCTGTAATGTGTGTTTATGGCGCAGCGCAAGTCGTTCTCGTCAAAGATACGAACCTTGGTATTGAAAACTCGGAGGTAGCCATCTACGGAAGCATTGGCAACGAAACGAGGTGGTGAGGAGATAGGCTCTCGATCCTTAGCAAGACCGAAATCTACGCAAGGCGATTTGAAAGGGAAGGCGTCGAGCTTCTGCTGGAGAGCATCTCTTGCTTTTTTATCTTGGAGTGTATCGAAATAATTGCATAGGCCCTCGTTGGCAAAGTATCGATTGGCTCTATGTTCATTATCTGTAAGAAGTGACGCGGTAGCCTGATGTAATAGGCATTTCATCAGCACGACAGGCGCTGGATAACTGTACAAATATTCGCCACCTCGATCAAACTCGACTGTCTCTAGAGGATGTTTGATATCTTGCGACTGACCATCCGGTGTCTGACCATCGGGATGATTAGTTCGAACTGAATCAAAGTAAGGGGAAGTTTCCGGCTGTGTGGATTTGGGTTTTGCGACATCAGCAGCAATTTGTCGAGTAAGACTCGTTAAAGCGCCTAAGCTTTGATCGAGATGGTTGATCTGCGTTAGTACAGCAGAGAGGTCGCCTCGCCTGTGATGATGTCAAGACGAAAGAATTAGCATGATTGATACTCGATTGGTTTGGGATCGAGGTTGAAAGTCTATTCTTACAGCTCCTTAGTTTGATTCACCCGTTTGGTCGAGTTCGACGAGCTGCATTCTACTCCGGTTTTGGAGCAATTTGAGCAAGTGGGCTGTTGTCGGTCACAGCGAACCTTGCGCTGACGGCATTGGTCGCAGACGGCGGCCGAGAGACTCTCGTCGTTGTCAAGTCGAGGTCGCTTGCTCATTATGTCCTGATGGATAGGGCCACGTCGCGGCCCGAATGGCTGGATTGCAAAAGGAGGGAGGGGGGGGAGCAGCGAGCACCAGAGAAGGTTGCGGTGGATTCAACCGGAATTAAGGAATGGCTCAAGTGCAGATTGGAATATTCATAGTGATTGGTGATGGTGTTGATGGTCCTGTCTCAAGGTGTCAGTAAATAGCGGACATGGCGGAGTTGAATGGACAGATGATGAGTAAGCAGTCGAGGGCACGTGACGTCCTATGGGGATGTACTTGGACTGCCTGCGTCGCGCATCCAAGTTGAATTTTAGCACAATATCAACATAATATCAAAGAATTAAATTTGATAAACACGGAATCGAGCTAAATATTGTAGTGTAATAATCTGTAGCTTCTTATATGATGTTTAGTATTATTGATAAAAAAATGAGGTCCCTGACTTGCGTGAACAGAGCGAGCGTTGGTGTGCTATGTTTCATGTCAGTCGCTTGCCAACCAAGTCTGGCTGAATAAAAATTGGAAATTATTCGATCGGGAGTCCAGACTCCAGTGGCTTTTTATTCCAGACTGTGTGCCTGCTGATTTAGAGGTTTTAGGGAGTTAGCCGACATTTTCACTATCATCAGCGTTTTAAGAACAGCCATGTTTAAGGCTTGGAAGTTTGGAAGAATTCTAGAAAAAGGTAAGATTACGAATTGTACGAGTGTATTTTTATTGATTATCCCAAGCCCACCAAGAGTAGCTGGTGATTATTATTGGTTGTGTCCCGGTCGCTACAATGGCTGGACATAAAGGTTGAAGGACGATGGCCCTTGAATGTGGGAGCTTGGGGCTCTACGGAGTCCTAAAAGATGTCCATGCGCTCTGAAACTTCATGGCTTCTGTACCCAGAAGTAAATACATACTAGTACCTTGATACCTGTAATAAGTGCATGTGCATGTGCCTACGGTAGCATTGGCTCGCCCCTGTAGCCGACTGCGAGCCCCTGTTGCACTTCGCCATTGGAACATCCTCACGCTATGGTCTCCAAAACCACCAGTATATAAGGTAGGTACTTACCTATGTATCAGAAGTACCTGATTTTTCATTCATCTGACTACCTGGTGGGTACGTACCCTTATCCCCTGGTTTCCCTTCCCTTCTCCTGAGCATGTCATCTTTTTTTCTCCACACAAACAACAGAGAAATCCCACTTCACTTTGTTTTGACTTTGTTTTCTGAACGCGTTTCATTTGCAAAACATCCTGAGTTGATAATCGAAAACCAACGCTCGGCACTTTTACCAACTTAACATTATGAGACGACTAAGTACGGCTTTCGACGCCGCTTGCTCGCTTTACTCCCACCACTCCTGCATGACGCAAAGTTGCGTGAAGCCGTGGAGGGAGAATGGTCGCTTGGTAATGTAGCCTTTTCAAGAGCTATTCCCTCCTTTACTCTCGTGTTTCTCTCTTCCATTTGAGATTTGATCTCGGTGATCTGGAAGAATGGTTAGTGGAAATGATTACTCTGACTTTGCACCTCAGCCGACTTCTTAGTAACTTTTGGACCTCTCCCATTCCTCCCCTTGAGACGTTCAGTACTGGAGTCTGAGATAATAAAGGCTAACAATTTTTTGTATCAGGCTGATACCGGCAAGAAAAACAAAGGAAACGGACTTCCTACGAACGCCCCGGGGCTGGCCCGGTTCGTTTCATAAAACCATAAAAACTTGTACGTTTACATTTTTTTTTTTCAACCTTCCTCTCCTCGCTGGAGCTTACTGTTACATTATTTGGATATGATGATCAAACCTCCGCTTCCTTTGACCTCCCGTGAAACAAAGCTTCTATAATCTGATCCTTAATCCCTCTGCGCCATTTACAATCTCCAGCACAATGAAGAACTTTGGCTGACTTCGAGATCATAATCTGGGCCTAGATACGATGGCGACGGTCGACATGCTTTCGATTCCCTGTGAACGCTCCGAGTCTGACCTGGTTCGTCTCACAGAACCACAAAATTCTGTACGTATACATTCTTCAACTGGCGTTTCATCTTCATCTTCTTATTGCGAATGAATATGATGATCCACGAAGAAGTGTGTAGTTTTGACATCCTATGAAATAAAACCTCTCACCAATCTGAACCTCGATTTCTCTCCACCTTGAGCTCTCTCTCTCTGGCATATGAGGACATTTGGCTGACTTCAAGATCATGATTTGGAACTAGATGCGACGATGATAACGACTACTTTCGGTCCCCTACAAACGGCCCGACAGTTGGTTGACCTGGTTCGTTTCACTTGACCCAGAAATACTTGTATGTGTAAGTTCTTCGCCTGTTCTCTCTTCGTTGGGAGTTCCTATTGCGTCAATCAACATGATGATCTGAGGCTGATTTTGATCTTCTATGATACAAAAACACAATCTGAACCTTGACTTCTATCCACCCACAGCTCTCTCTCTGGCACATGAAGACATATGGCTGACTTCAGGATCATATCTTGGACCTAGATGCGATAGTATCATTCAACCCCACCAAAAACTTGTATGTGCATCTTCTCCTACCATCGTCTCCTCTCCCCGTTGGGAGTTTCTATTAAGTCAATCAACATGATGATCTGAGGCTGATTTTGATCTTCTATGATACAAAAACACAAAATCTGAACCTTGACTTCTATCCACCCACAGCTCTCTCTCTGGCACATGAAGACATATGGCTGACTTCAGGATCATATCTTGGACCTAGATGCGATAGTATCATTCAACCCCACCAAAAACTTGTAT
>JAPDLB010000108.1:0-59170 GCA_027569935.1 Clonostachys sp. G952 | reverse complement strand
CCCCCCCCCCCCCCCCCCCCCCCCCCCCCCCCCCCCCCCCCCCCCCCCCCCCCCCCCCCCCCCCCCCCCCCCCCCCCCCCCCCCCCCCCCCCCCCCCCCCCCCCCTCCAACCCACAACCCGCAATCCCCTATGGTTTCCTTTGAATGGTGTTCCCCGGTGTTCTTTTCCTTTAGTGCGCTATGCCCCCCCCCCCCCCCCCCCCCCCGGTTTATTCGCCGGATTCACATCGGGAAAAAGCTCTTTGTGGTCGATTTCACCCCTTCTTGTTTTTATTCTCCGAACTAAGACGCTCTAGACCTCACCTGCCTAGTGAAAGTAGCCACAAGCTTGACCCCTCATCAGTCGAGCTTCTCCCTTCCCATTAAGGCATGGGCCAGGACATGAATATCCGATGTTTGGAAAATTATCATCCGGGTTTCGGCTGTGTCCAAGTTCTTGATTGGATACTGGGGTCAAGTTATCCAGATGGTTTTTGGAATGAGGGGTTAGTGAATTGAATACGACAAAGGTAGAAAGTGGCGAAACACAACGTGTTGTTTTATTGTTGGAGTCTCGACGTTCTTTGATGATAAGCTCATGTGAACATCAGTTTCAGACGTTTATACTTTTAATCATCATAATTCATTTGTTATACAACCTAATTATTAGACAACGACTTAGAGACAATGACGACCATAACAGCAACCTACCTCAGCAATGTGGACACTCGAAAGACATCCGGGCATGGTCATGGTGGCACAAACACCGTCAACTTTAGCCAGATGGAGGCAACAGACCCCAATGCCAAGAGCGTTGAGCAAAATGGTGTTGAAGTCCAACTTCAGAAGATACCAACACCTCCCGTTTTCGGTGACATATATGAGAAGCGAGAGTATCTCAAGGGCCGCCTTGCTCTGGCATTTCGTCTGTTTGGAAAGTTTGGTTTCGACGAGGGTGTCGCGGGTCACATCACGCTCCGGGACCCAGTGATGCCGGACCATTTCTGGGTCAACCCTCTCGGCCGGGCTTTCGCGCTCATGCGGCGCTCGGATCTTATCCTCGTGAACAGCGAGGGCGAAGTCGTGGACGGTGGACCCAACAGGCTGCTCAACCGGGCGGCTTACATGATCCATCACGCCGTCCACGCCGCGAGGCCAGACGTTAATTGCGCCGCTCACTCGCACAGCATCTATGGCCGTGCGTTTGCCACACTCAGTCGCCCAATCGACATGCTTACACAAGATGCATGTGCCTTTTGGCGCGATGTGGGTGTCTATCGCCAGTTCAAGGGAGCTGTCCTCACAGCTGAGGAGGGACAAAATATTGCGCGCTTGGCAACCAAAAAGCTTGCATCCTGCAAAATCACGGCCTCCTGACCTGCGGATCAACCGTGGAGGCTGCCATCTTCTGGTTCGTGTCGCTTGAGAGATGCTGCCAGGCCCAGCTTATGGCCGAAACTGCGGCCACGAAGCTGATACCCATCGACGAGGAAGACGCAGAATTTACGTACAAGAGCGTTGGATTGGGTGGTATAGGATGGTTCAGCGCTCAACCCATGTTTGATGTGCTCGGTGGAATTGGAGATGCTTATTTGAAATAGACCCTACATAGCTTTGAGGTTCGGAGAAGAGAGAATGCATATACTTATTATCTTAAGAGTTAATTTTCACACACTCGTTTCCAGAAACGATTCTCTTTACAATGTGAAAAGCCGACAAAGGGTTGGTATCGTTGAGAGTTAGAATCTATGGTCTTGATGGCATCGACCAGGCCGGAACCTTGCTGTGTAACCGAGATATTTTCTATGAGATTCTTCTTTCTTTAGCCATTAAATCGTAGATTGAACGTACGCGAGGTTGTCACTACCGCAGATTGATTTCCCGCTGGTCACAATCCTCCTGTGAGCGACCACGAGCCCAGGCGCTGCACGTCCGCCACGAGACCCGGAGAACAGGGCGGCAATCCCTGATATCTTTCCTTTACATTAGTTGGCCAAAAAGGCCCATTTCATTACAGTGAAAAGGGATCTCCATATGGGGTTGCCATGCTCGTGCCAGATAACGTTGACCAACCTACGGACCCCACTGGAAAGGCAGAAAAGTTGGAGCCCCCTAGACTACAGTCAGATGAGTGTCATTAGAGGGAAACCGGGAATATGACTTAAGGTACTGGTGTAGGGATCTCCGGCTCTAGTCGTGATTCTAAACTTGGTCCCTTTGAATCAAAATCATTGATCTGCCCAACGGTGTACCCTTTGATACCAATGCCGATAGCTGCATTATCATTTACGAGGTTAAAGGTCATGTTGTCCCCTTGATCGTGTTGGCTTGTGATCTAATCGCCGTCTTCGTAGTTAAATTAACCCAACTAAGCGTGTCCAAAAGTCGGCGTCTTTGGTGATTACGAATTATCACCATACCTTCGTTCCTCAACATACATCCTTTCAGTTGCCTATCGTGGTCATAGTATGCTCAAGCGAGGATCTCTCGACCCGCGCCCTTAACGTTGCTAAGAAGACAAAATTTGGTCTTCCAATGAGATGGCTATCACGGAGTTGCCAATCGCAATTGTCACGTCCACTACACTTAGCATAGAATGACCTTGTAGGAAAATATATTGACATAACTCACCGTACAACTAAGAGGCCATAGAGTATTCATTACCTCCGTTCACCAATTACGAGGGCTACTATTCGGTTAAAATAATTTATCATTCAATCTGGTCTCCAATCCCTGGGGCTGACTGGACACATTGCTTTCTAGAATCGTTGGACATCACGTGGGAGACAAATAATTGCATAAAACGGAAGGGCTGTATTGATAAATATGCAAATGCTCCCCCATGAGTGGCTTATGCCATTGAAGCCCTTTTTCACAGTTACTTCTGCTGTCTATTTGGGAATAGACAACAACTAGGGATAAGTTAGAAAGGTCAAGTCTAAACGAGATCCTCCCCTATAGTCACTTCCGCTTATGTGACTACTCGTGCAATTGTGTCGCAGGTTGGCTGGCGCATGTGCCTCTTGGCTGACGCTCATAAGATCATGTTATCATTTGCCAGCGATTCAGAGCGCTTTCTGGCCATCTATTTGTTCTTGAACTTGGCCATTTCCGTGAAATGGCTCAGGAGGATCGTTATGTCAGAGCTAGACAAGGGCCCCGGAATGAATATGCTGCCATCACTCACCGTGTTGTTCGTAACACTCACGGTGATCGGGGCCTGCCTACTTTGATTCTGGGGTCTTTCTCCGGGCTTTGCTGCGGGCTCCTCTGCGGGCTTTGCTGCCAAGACTCCACCTCTCATAAGAAGCGAATCCTTCTCAATAGTGTTTTCTGAAAACACGTCGCGATTTGAGAAATTTACCTCCTTTGCATCAGCGTATATAACCTGAGCCTCATGGAGATTCAGCTGAACAGTTTTGTTAGGCCCGGCGATAGCCATTTCGAGGGCTTTGCGTTCGAGTGTCCGGTTATCCGGCATGGTCAAGATGATTGTTGATTTTGAGTGCAGTGGCAGTAGTTTGAAGTCTGGTTGATGTTTGTCTGTTCCAAGTAGAAAAGAATCGATAGCAAGGTAAGGGAAACACAGTCTATAATAGGTACAGAGCTCCTTTATATTTACTGGGGAAGATAGACTCAAATCCCTTACTGCCAAATTTGTTCTTGTCAGATAAAGACCGTGCCAGCTATAAGCTTCATACAACACAAGTGATGGCTACCACATTACTCACTCATCCCTCATGTTGGTGGCCGAATGATCCTACAAAGACTTATATTTTAATAGGGAGCTATTTCTTTCTTCCACAAGCATTTCTGCCCCCAAAAATAAAAACTGAAACGCCGCAGCAATAAAACAATTAAAGGAAAAAGAAATGCCGCCTAGGGCGTTTCAAACCATCAGCACAGCCTTAGTCAACGCATGTGCGGAGTCACTCTGCGATTTCCGATGCTTTCAAGTTGTTGTTATGCCGCCCAGAGGCTAGGCAGTGGACTCTGTCTCTGCAACATCCTGAAGCATCCCTTTCCAACTGACAGTATCACGCGATTGGTATTCCAGTCATTCTTCCCAAGGCACAAAGAATGTGCTAGAAATTCTTACACAAGCAAGGCCAACGCTGGCATGGCCCTCGCAGGGGCGGATGAGCGTCGCGTGTCGAGATAAAGACCAAAGACTGAAAATACACCCTGAGCAAGATTAAGTGGCTCCGTTGTTCTTCGAAATTTATCTGAATAGAATTGGTCATGAGTGAATTTCAGGGTCATATTTCCTGACTATTCCAGGCCTTTTCCCCAAACCACCAAACCAATATATCCTTGCGCTAGTCTTTCACATGGGATGAGTGAGCGCGTTATGGCTACATCACGAGACAATCGAGGACGCAAACAGTCCCATGTTGATGTCCATCAAACCTATCTTATTTGGTCGATTTACATCTCTGTGTCCAGGTACCTATTCATCATGCTTGGCTACGTAATACACTTCGACTGCCTGCGGGCACTGATCTATTTGAGCCTATCATCGTGATAGCTACTGACTTCTATCGATTGTTAGAATTTCCATTGATTTAACCAGGTTCTCATGGCCCCTCTGTCAATCGGTTGCAACTGCCTCATCGTTGGGCTGGCCTCGGTCCCTTGATCGGCGGCATAGACAACCTGCCTCTCCTTGCAAAATTCCGCGTCAGCAGCCAAACCTTGATAAAACTCCGGAAGTCTCAGCGCAGGAAACTTTTCGAGGTCTGCTGCCTGATCTTTTAACATCTTGAGCCAATCTTGGAAAGGTACTGCTCTCGTCATGGCCGGCTTCCATGCCTCTTGTATTTCGGTAACAAGGTCATCCCATTTGCCCAAGCGAGGATTGACAAGGTTATAAACAAGTGAAGAGGCACTCTTATTACATTCATGCTGAACAATCTCGCTGATTATTTGCGACAACTTGTCAACCGGGACCCAGTCAATCATATTCATGGAATCGGGGAGACATCCCAGCACCTTGGATGTTTTGACGAGTGTTGGCAGCCACTCTGTTCTGTGCCACTCTCCCCCATCTTCACACAAGGGGCCTGCAATTTGTCCAACGCGCAGGATCGTAGCTTTTGCTCCAGTGATAGCAACAGCTTCCGCGATCTTTCTCTCTGCTACCAATTTCGACTCTGCGTAGCCCATAGAAAGCGCAAAGTTATAATCTTGAGGCACAATCTCGGGGACTTGATTGATATCCTTGCAAAGGTTTGGCCAATTTCCAACCGTGGATAGCGAGGACACGAAGAATACGTGCGGTCGTTTTGTGTGTGGATTGGTTGTGAGGCTCAATATATCCTTGAGGCCGTGAAGGTGATTCTTGAACGAAGGCAGCTTGTGGTTGAAATCGACCTTCCATGCGTTATGAATTATGGTGTCCACCTTGGTGGCGAGTGTGCTCCAATCTGCTTCACATAAGCCCATGTTGGTGTCGCCGACATTGATTTGCATAAATTTGATTCTCTCCCTGAGCGTATTAAGGTCTAACGCGATCCCTCGACCATCGAAATCGGCTTGGTGTCGCGCTTGAGCGTTCCGATCACGATTTAGGCAGTAGATGCGCCCGATGCCTGGGTCATTGACCATCGTTTCCAGTAGATGAGTTCCAAGTGATCCCGTACTCCCGGTAATAGCAACATGTAATTTGTTTGGAGAGTCGGATCTCCGATTAGCATCTAGATGGGAGGCATAGTCTTCAACCAGCTTGGCCATGTGTGTCACCCTATCTGTCTCCTCCTCTTCCGTTGATGCTTCAATGCCATGACTGTGTAAAAGGTTGAAGAGAAGGGTGGACAGTTTCCCGATAGTTGGGTTCGCGTATATAGAACTAGGTGCCAGCTTGGGAGGAGATGAACCGCCGACGAGAGGAGATATAGTCCTCTGAAATGTTTTTGCAAGTTCGGATGTTTGCAAGGAATCCATACCCAGAACAAAAATATCCTCATCATCGCCAAGAGGAACCTGAGTGGACGGTAACAACCATGCCACTGCTGTTCTTACATACTCGCGTATGTGCTCAGCCGAGTCCCATGAGTGTAAAATGGGCCCCTCAGAACCCGCCTGCTCATTGTATAATGCATCAATTTCGTCCGCGTACAGACGAGTTGTCTGTCCCCGTATCACGGTCCCTTTACCAGCACGTTTGAATGGTTTGTCAGGCTTCGCAACCATAACTTTGGATCTAAAGATACGGCCATGTGCCGGACCAACCTTATTGGCCTCTTCTACAGTTGGCCAGATCCGATCAATAAACTCGGCATCTGATAAGCTTGCGTCGTATTCCAAAGGCTCAACAATGAGATAGGCTTGGAAACGGGCCGTTCCAGGGATCAAGGCTCCTCTAACCAAGGGGTGCCCAGTGATTGTACCTTCCATGTTCACAGGGTTGAACTTTTCGCCGTTGGATAGGACGAGGACGTCGTCTCTTCGTCCAACAAAGCGCCAGAGGTTGGGGTTATTCGGGGCCTGGACAAATAAGTCGTTTGTCCTCCAAACATCGAGGTTGGAGTATGCTTGACTTAGGTGTCGGATCCAGTCGAGGGAAGAGTCCCTGTTCACAACCATTTCAAAGGTGCCATCGCCTATGGGGTCCATTTCATTCTCCAACAAGGGGTGCCATTCAAAACAGTTCCAATTTTCAGGCAACGGGACTAACGGAATATGAGGCCCCGTCTCGGTTGATCCATAAAGCTGACAGATCGAAGTGACATGACAGAGTCGATCTCCTACCCGGGGTGCGAGAGGGCCCCCAGTGTACATGATCCAATCGAGTTTTGATGCCTGATCGAAGCCACCGGGGAGATCGACGAGCTCTTCTATAACAGTTGGAGGGCACCAGGCTGCACGAATTTTCATTTGTTTCATCGCTTGGCTAAGAATATCCCCGCTAGGAGGTTTCTCTGGGGGACCAAGAGTCACTGTGCAGCTATAAAATATGGGCATGATTGTCATAGCGAATAGTCCTGCTAGCTATTGAGGCATTCGGAAATTAGTTATTTGAGGCAAAATCACCAGGAGGATGAACATACATGAAATGGCGGGAAGGGATTGAAGAACTTCCCTCCTCCCTCAAACTCTAGTAGATTGTAACTCTGAATTCGACGACCTGGAACAGGTGGTATTTTTCGGTGGTTATCGTAAGTTGAGTACACGCCGTTTGTGAGCGTCGTTGGTTTTGGATTACCTGCATGGATACGGAAATGTGAGTCTTATTTTGTGATTGGTTTCAACAAAGGCTCTCATACCAGTAGATCCAGATGAATGAGCAATCAATATTGGATCTGTCCTTGCATCTACCCAAGTCTTCTCATATTTATAGTGCGGGGGGCATTGGTTGATGTGGTTATCGAGGGTCTCAATGAGACGTGTGCGTAGAAGTGGCCTCTCTCTCTGCAATTCTTGAACACGGGTTTCCATCTCGACTGTATAATACAAAATACTACAGCCCGCTTCATCTAAAACCGCCAGATGTTGCGAGAGCGAATTGCGCACGGAGGGAATCATCAACTGGAATGTGTCAGAACCATGGCGGTTAAATAACAATATGGACCTACAACAGCCAAAAAGAGATGAATAGTACCTTATAACCAGTTTTGATTGCCGCGAAGAGGTAAAATGCGTAACGAACGTCGGAGACTCCCAAGTATGCAATTACCCCAAAATCATCGCTGCGGCCGAAGAGCTGTTGATTGCGCCAACTGACCAGATTTACAGCATCGGCCAAGTTCCGAAATGTAATGTCACGAAACCCTTGGTCGACGTCATTGGCAGATTTAGTGACTGTTGCATATATCCTGCTGGGAGTCCTTTGGGCTAGCTCGTCCACGACTTGAACAACGAGTCGCTCGCCATAGGCCCCGCATGCGGTTCCAGGAATGGGTTCTGGGACATTTATCGTAATATTATTATTTTTTTGATGTTGTGAATGGCTCGCAGAAGCCTGAGTTGGTAACAAAACTCGTGTCATCGTGATCGAGAGAACTGCAGTTTGTGAGAGCACACCATAGGACCACGTCGAGCGGCCGAGCAGAAGTGGAAGACGTTGTGCCAAGACATCAGTGATTCATTACTATTCAGGCTCAATGATTCTTCGTGGTATCTTGGTGCTAATATTCCGGGCAAGAAACGAGAACAGCTAAACTACCTTGGCGGAATGATTGGGTACAGAGAGGCCTGTAAGAGCGGTCTGAAAGACTGGTCGAATTTTGAGGTCAAGTGGACAGGGGGCAGCATTGCGCCGTTGGCCAAGTCCAACGCCCCAATGGCTAGAATTTAGCAAATCCTCCTTGATATCTTTTTAAATTTCACTTTTTTCCCCCAAAATCCATTCTATTTTGCAGCTAGGCAAACTGGAGAAACAAATAGACTTCACGATGTATGGATATCCCAAGTACATGCCTTTCATACAATTACCAACGACCCAAATTACTCTAGTGAAGACTAATTACAGCCACATGGCAGAAGCTGCACCTTATATCAGCCAAGTATAGCCTTTATTGTCAGGATAACTCCAGAAATGTTGACAAAATAACAGGATTCGGTTAGAATACCCCATGTAACCCCTTGGATCCCACGTAGGAGAAGTAAATTACAAAAGACTCCCTAGGCGGGGTTTCTACCGTCACCAATAACACAGAGGCCGAAAATGAGAAAGGGTTCGACGAATATCTCGACGAACAAAGATGCGGGATAAGCCATTGTTCAGGACAATGAGCTTCCGGTACGCAATAACTCATCCATCAGCGTAGCTGCCAAGGAGGGGAACAGTCTAATAAGCCCTACCCAAGTAGTTGGCCCATTTCCGGACCTTGCTCATTGTTTGTTCTGATAACTACCCGGAGCGGTAGGGACATCTTTGCGGGGTATCTTCGTTGAGCGGACAAGGACGGGCATCGTTTTCGCGTGGATTTCGTTTTCCCGTAGCCTGGGCTCTTAGGCGTTAGCATCGATGGCCTCTATCCCCAATCTCTACTGCCCCATCGTGTGTCTTAAGGTCTTAAGCAGATCGAATCTACGCAAATATGCACAGACTTTATCAGACAAACTAGATCGGACCACCGAAGCCGACTTCTTAATAACTTTGAGCTTGCTGCTATCTACAAAGAAGCACCATGGATGATGGCAAGAAAAGCGAAGTCGACATGATTGAGAATCGGAAAGACGATCCTGCAAGCGTCCCCCAAAATTCTGAACTGATAGAGCAGGAAGGCGCTGGTGTTCCCGCAGGTTATTGGTACTCTCCACGGTTCATCGGTTCCACAGTCGCCATTGTCCTCCTTGCCAACAACCTGTTTATTGGCTACGCGATGCCGGTACGGTCAAATATATACCCCAGCACCCATCATATATTACAAAACTTAACCTTGTATTAGACAAATGTTCTCAATGTCATCAATGCGGATTTAGGTATGTACCATCAATTTTTCAGAACGCTTTCTACAAAGCTTACTCATGTTGTTTTAGGCCCCGACTCCAGTATCTACCTTGCCTCGCTCATCAACACTCTTATCAAAGGCGTGTTTCTGCTGCTTGTAGGCAGTATTGGTGATGTTCTAGGTCGACGGTACTTTATCATCGCCGGTCAAGCCCTCGGGCTGGTCGGTGCCATTATCGCAGCAACGTCGAAGAATATCAATACATTGATTGGTGCCAATGTCTTCATCGGCTTAGGCGGCGCCACGCAGGTGCTGTATCCGCTGCTGATCATGGAGATCGTGCCCAACAAACACCGTGGTACGGCGCAGTCTCTCATCACCCTCTCAGCCTTCCCTTCGATGGGCTTAGGCCCTGGGTTTACGCGGATGATGGTCGAATACACAGCGCTTGGATGGAGATATGTGGTCCCCTGCAGCTCAAAAACGACGTAGCATACTGATTATATGCAGGTGGGTATATTGGCTCAATGCTATTACCGTTGGCACTTCGCTTGTTCTGTTCTTCGTCTGCTATTTCCCTCCCGACTTTGACCAACTAAGCCAAGGCACGAGCAAGAAGGACCAGCTAAAGAACATTGACGTTGTCGGTTTTCTGCTCTATGGGGGAGGGCTTGTCTGTCTCTTACTTGCACTCAGTATGATATACTCCCTTGATATGCAAACCAGAGCTTGCCTAACTTGTGAATTCGCAGCCTGGGGCGGTCGTCAATACACGTGGGGATCTGCGCAGGTCGTTGCCACTCTCGTCATTGGAATTGTGGTATTAGTCTCGTTCGTTCTATACGGTAGGCCAAGGTTTCTGGGTACTGTATACCTTGTTATCAAGCTGATTCAGATTGGTAGAAATATACATGGCGCCGCGATCCCCGCTAGTTCCCATGAATCTATTCAAAATCACCAACTACAACGTAGCTGTCATTGTGGGATCTGTTGGCCAAATGTCTTTCTATGCGCTGAATGTCATATGGCCACAGCAAGTCACAAGCCTCTACACCACTGACAATATCAAGATTGGCTGGATGTCTGTAAGTCTCCCGGATTCGTTCGATCTTTGTGCGAGGTCTCATGCCATGTTAGTGCACAACAGGGGCTGCACTCGCCTTCGGTGAAGTTCTCACCGGGCCACTCTGCAAGAAGGGCATGCGTGTCAAGCTGCAAATGTTCCTTTCAATGACTGGATTGTGCATTTTCTGCGGCATCATGTCTCTTGGCAACGAGTCTCGAGAGGCTCTCAGCGTTGCGGTATGTATACATTAACTTTCACTTGTCACACATTGACAAAAGTTTCAACTAACAAATAACATAGATGACTGTGGTCATTGGGCTTTTCGTGGGTTGGATTGAGCTCATATGTATCGTGGTGGCCAGTCTTGTTATTCCACCAGAGCACATTGGTTCTGGCACAGCTTTCTTCGCATCTTTCCGAGCCCATCACCGGCACAATCGCGAGTATGACAGCCCTAGAACTCGTTTGTTTTATTTTTGCTAATATTTTGAGCAGCAAGCATATATGTGGCCATCCAAACTAACCAGTACAACGGTAAGGTCGGAGGATATGTTTCCGAGGCTGCTACGGACGCTGGTTTCGCGGTGGATGGCATCCCCGAACTATTGAAAGTGATCGCGAAGAGCACCACAGCCCGAGCTATTGGGTCTGTTCCCGGAATGACAGAGAGCATCAGCCAGGCTGTCACTGCCGCAATCAAGCGCGCCTACGCACAGTCGTACTCTACTGTGTATCTTAGCAGTCTCGCATTTGGCGGGGTTGCTCTGGTTTCTTGCTTCTTCGCTACTCACGACATGGAGGAATATTTTACCTCGTTTTTAAATAAGACTGTGGATGCGCCGCACCTTCAAAACGTGGGCAAGGGTTCAAAGCAAGAAGATGCGGAAAACTAGAGGAGATACAAGGGGCTCAGCTCAGTATGCTGAACCAGTAGCCTCCTTATATCTTTGAATTTATTATCAAGTTCAATTTATCTTTCAGAGCAGACAGTATCTACCATGGAGGTAAGGTAACTCAGAAGTTGTTTTTAGGTAGGTAGTCAGTTGTTGCGCAGTCGGATACGTGCAACCGTAAATGCAGTGCGACCTGCCTAAAAGACACAGCCCAATGAAACTTGATTAGCCAGCTGCCTCTAATAATCTCATCTTCCCCGCAGTGTGACATCAACATGAACGTACAAGTAACACCAACACACAAGTTCTCTCGCATCCTGACTACTTCACGCATATCCTAAATGAAGGTCATTATTACCGGGTCGACTGGTCTCGTGGGCAGTGCCGTCATTCGCGAGGCCATCGCGAATGACAGCATCACACACGCGTTTGTCCTCTCGAGAAAGGATCTCCCCAAAGAGATTGGCGACAGTGCCAAGGTCACCGTAATTCCTCACGCCGACTTCTCTACGTACCCGGAAGATCTACTCACTCAGCTTGCCGGGTGTGAGGCTTGCATCTGGTGCGTCATCGCGAGACCACACAAAACCCATTCAGCTGCTGACGATGGCCAGGGCCATTGGCGGACGCGCTGCCCAATTCCCCGATCTCGACACGTTCCGAAAGGTGTCTGTGGACTACACCCTCGCAGCTGCTCGCGCGTTCAAGCAGCATCTCTCACCGGCATTGCCAGACAGTCAGCGTTTTCGTTTTGTGTTCTGCAGCGGCATGCTTGCGGAATGGGATCAACAAAAGACCCTCGTGTTCATGGCCGATACTCGGCTCGTCAAGGTACGTCACTTTGAGGTTCAAATCATCGCTCTGCCCACTCAGTACTAACAGAGTCTCCAGGGCCAAGTTGAAAGGGGATTGTGTGATCTCGCGGATAAGGAGAGTCGGTTTGATGCCTTTTGCGCCCGGCCGAGCGGCGTGCTGCCTTCAAATGTCGGCACGCTCGGAAAGCTCTCAGGCAAACTTTACGGCGCGATCCAGGTCCAGGATCTTGCCAAAGCATTGGTTAACATTGCACTGAACGGAGCGGAGAAGCAGATTATCGAAGCCGGCGAGTTGACGCCTTTGCATAAATAATACACTCAGCTATCTCATCCAAACGAGCCGCTGATTTAATACCCCATCTACCGCGTATTCAGGAGACCCGAAGGTCCCTGTGAAATTGAGGTATCTCGTGATGTAACGGTGTGCACTTGGAGTTACTAACCACCACGGCTCCCTGATATTAATGTAACTGCTCTTGTCTCTGGTCAGGAATACCGCCAGGTTCAGCTTTCTCTCAACTCACACCCAAAGCAAAGCCCGCATATATACTCCCATAATCCATCGTTTCAGCCATTGATATTCGAGGTAGCATCGCGGCCCAAATCCTATGTATGACTTCGGGAGTCGACCAACTGGATCAACGCAACCAATGCACGGCCTCTCTCACCGTTGATACCCATGAGGCTGTCAATTTACCACACCGTAATTCTAAGCAGATAATAGCAGGTGTTATATCAAGGGCGAAACGCGAGAGTTACCATACCAAATAACAACAGAGCGAGCAGTCGCATGCGCGAGCCCGCTTACTAATCGGCCAGCGTGGTGAGAAGCTGCCATCGAGGTCGAGGAGGATCTAAGGGATCTTCCAGGGTAATGATTCTCATTTCATTGTCTGTATTGTGTCAGCGGCCCGAGAGGGGCGAAGGCACGGGGCGCACGGCTCGCTGACACAATTCTCCGGCACAGATCGTATAGCGATAAATTGGATCTCGCTTACATCTCTCGCGCGCCGATTACATACTTAGATGTAGGCGGTGATCTGATACGTCAATCGTCAGTAATATGCTTAATTTCGCCTTCCGGGGCTCGGCTTGCAGATCTCCCAGAGTTTGCCGAGGAGGCAAGATGGTCAGACAGCATTGATGACTCCTTCCTCCAGGAGCTCCCGAGGATTCCGGACCTGGTCAGAGGTTGTCTAGGTGTTTGCTTGCTCGGATTGTGACGTTGGCGAAGTTGATGCTTTTGATACAGCTAAGAAACAGAAGGGGGGAAAGTATATAATCACCAGTCCTCTGCCTCTACTTGGAGCTCTGATCCTTCACTCATCCATAAATTAAACAACCCACTCAAAGAATCACATTTCATCACCTTCATCACCATTTCGAGTCTCTGGAAGTCCCAAAGTATCAATCAATATGAACTCAATCAAGAACATCGCTTTCTTCGGCCTCATGGGAGGTGCTCTGGCAATCCCTAAGCCCTCCACCAGTCAAAGCCACACCAAGATCAAATACCCAACCAACGTTGGCTGCGGTGAAGTCAATGTCTTTTACACGTATGTCAGCCTGCAAATTTCTGGTTTAGAGGAAAACCCATCTGACAAACATACAGTGGATTCCCGGCCCACCACCAGATGGTTATCGACCAAGGATACAATGTTACTGCGGTTGATATTTCACTCCGCAACGAAGCTGCCAACCTCGTCAAGGCCGGATTCAACGTCTATGGTATGTCTTCAGCCCAGTAGTCCATAAAGAACATGAAAAAATCTTACAATATAACCAGTCCTCTTCCAGGGCCCTGACCAGCCCGTATCCAACATCGCCGACCGTATGGCGGGAACCCAATGGGGCATTGATGCCGTTGGCTGGGGTCAGCGAGGCGCCGGCAACGCTGAAGTTACCTACCGGTTCGAGGGTACGCACGCTATCTTCCATTATCTCCTATTCTACCTTGACGTTTCTAACTCTGTAAAACTCAGATAACCTTCACCAATACCGGGAATCTGCACCTTTGACACCTACTGTCTTCAACTGGGGCCCAGATACCCTATCCGAGTCCATTACTCGTCGCGTTTCCCTCAAAGAGGATTGCACCGACAAGCCCGGCAAGCTCCTAGTAAGTACCTTACTACCGACGACAATGATCTACATGGGGCTAACAAGCTATCTTCCCAAAGGCCTACGAGGAGATCTGTGACCCGACGCTTTGCGAGAAGATCACCGTTATCCTCAATGGAAGTCTGGAGGACCTTCTCAAGGGCCCCAACGCGTAAGCTTACGCTGCAAACCTGGGCTGAGTGGTTCGGAACTTTCGTCTAGCTGTGTTTGGAGGCTCAAGAGGGAGGAAGGCTTAAGTTGAGGCTGACACCCAGGGTATCAGCCTTGGGAGAAGCTATACCACGAAGCGCGGGCTTTTTCCATGCTGAGCTTGGGAGGGGAAAGCATCTAGAAGCTAAAATTCAATCACGACAAGTGGCATCATATAAAAGCTCTCTCTACTCACATAAATACTTGAATGTTACGCATTTCCCAGACGCATGGTCGAGTATTTAGCAAGCGAAAAAAACAAGGTTTCAGTGACAACGTAACGCGCCATTATTATTTGTTACTCCCAAATCTGGCTCATTTTTCTAGTAGGCAATCAATGAATACCCTAGATACCGCTTGTCGCGAGTAGATGAAGATTACCTACTTCATAACACCTGGTCGGAGTTGCGTTGGGCTCCGTAGAAAGAAAGACGGACCGAAAGGAGAGGGCTGTATATCAGGGATAAGTTTTTACTTAAAGCATGTCAGCATCCCAAAATTGATCCCTGCTTCGATTTGCCGGCCTAAGAGTTTCCCTTGGTTGAACTGGCAGTTCCCGAAGAGGGATATCCCAACACTGTGAGGCACAGCAGGGTCAACGCTCTCTTCTCAATATGTCTGTGGCCGATTTCTGATTTCGAAGTCATTTTCAATATTCTAATTCTTAAGAGTGGTATTGAAACCGAACTTGCGGATGTGAAACTAGGAGCTGCTGTCATTATTCTAACATGTTTCCACACTGTCTATGATACATCTTCTGGTAAGGCATTGAAATTGAGTATCTACAGAAACTCATACCTGAACCGCTTTTGATTTTAAAAGTACAACACCATCCAAGCCGAGGTGCGGTCGAGGTTGGAATAAATCTCCCAGGAGCAGGTCCAGCCCATCACATGGAAGCCCAAATTGCCATCGAGATCCCCAATAGTCTGCCTGCTGCCAGGCGATTACGCTTCCAGCCCAATCTCTTTAACTGAGTACCCTTACAGGTCACCAATGGTGGTCTTGTTGCAAGGAGACCTGTTTCCGGACCATCCCATGACACGGTTGGCGATGTCGCTGGAGTAGCAGGCGTTGGCTCGTCCCTTGCCCAGGTTGCCGCTCTCGGGCATGACACCGGAGTTATAGTACAGAGCGCCCTTGTAGTACTTGCTGACGTCGGAGGCGCCGGCCTTCTCGTTGACGCACTGCATGAATCCGTCGGAGGTGGTGATACCGAGACCATCAGTAATCATACCTGCCGCAAGTGTTATTAGAAACTGGAGGCGTCAACTGCTAGAGGTAAAGAGGGGGCATACCGATGATCTGCTCATCAGGGCAAGGCTCAAGTATCGCGACACCGGCGTCGGGGTCGTTGCAGGTGAAGCTGCCGTTGAAGCACTGCAGCAGACCGGGGTTACGGATCTTCTCGTTGGGGGAGGTGGAGGTCTTGACGCGGACGCATCCGGCGGACTCCTGGAAGACGGCGGCGAGGAGGAAACGCTCGTCGAGGTTGGCCTGGGCGGCACCAGACTTGATGGAGGACTTGAGAACCGCGTTCTCGGCATCACTGTTGGGCGCAATGGACAGGCCGTTGCAAGCAACCTCGTTGAGAGCAATGTTGCGAGTCCAGCTAAAGATAGGATAAGCATACTCAACCTCAGACCGGGGATTTTAGAATTTGGGTTGATAAACTTACAGGGTCTCGAAATCCGCCCACTCAGCGATATCGGGCCAGCCCTGGGCGACGGTGCCATCTCCCTTGTAGTTCTTGTACTCGGTAGGCGCAGGTCCAGAGGCGCCGGTGGTGGAAGAGGCACTGCTGGAGCTGGCGGCGGGAGAGCTGCTGGGAGAGCTTGCAGGCGAGGAGACGGCAGAGGAGACAGCGACGGAGCTAGCCGAGGCGGTCAGGGAGCTAGAAGCAGAAACCACAGGGCGGCTGGTGGGAGTGCCGGCAATGGTGTTGGTGGGAGTGACAACTTGGGAGCTGGGGCGATGGGAGTGTTGGCCACCGCAAGGCTTGGCCTGGGCAAGACCAAGTAGGCCGCCGGCGGCGAGGACGAAGGGAATAGCAGCGACCATGATTGCGATTGAAATGAATGTAGTTGAATGAATGAAGGAATCAGCGGAAGAATGCGAGAACCTGCCTTTGATGATGATAAACAATTAGATATCGGCAAGAGGAGCCATCCTGTGGTGGTTATATACTGAGGCCATCCTGATGTTTAGGCTTGTGGATCAACCTCTCAATGATCCGATCGACCTGGCTTGTGCTGGTGGGCCGACAGTAAACGTCTTGTTTCACTATTGCTAAAGAGGATAGTCGAACATACTCGGAATCCTACTGGATCAACACGTGTAGTGCTTGAGTCCTGATTGTATGGGAGCCGAGCCCAAGATCAAGATCAACAGGCCCTGTGCCTGACTTGAGACCGGCACATCAACACAACTTTTAACTGGCTGTGGCCCGAAGCTACGACTAAATATAGGGAGCCCCATGTGCTTGGGAGGCCCTCTAATAGGGCAAGCGAGTTGCTAGACAGGGATGGCCCTGGTTGTTCCCCGCCGCTGTGGCCGACGATGGCTCCCCAAGCTCAATGCTCGGGTTATTTGTTTAATGAGGCAAGCAATCACTGAGTCGGCCACTCTGGAGAAAATTTGAACATCCTTGGGCCAAGAGGAGAAAGTATGACAAAGGATGCATATTCGCGCCTGTCTAGTAAACTTTTGTGGCAACGCCTTTGTTACAAAACTTCCAACCAGGTTGTTGATTGGGAGAGGAACGACCACACACAGGTCTCCAAAAGCCTCCGATCCGGCAATTAAAGAAGAAAATCCTTTGGCGATCCCGAAACCTTCGCAAAGATGCATAAAACGTGATCTTTTTCTCCGAGCTGCCCACTCTCATGTATTCAGGATCCCAGTTAAAGGAGTGATGCGCATGGACTCGGCTTGTCCATCAAACAAACAACGGCCAGCGGCGACTAAGGACGAAAGAAGTTCGTATTTTGCTCCCGTAACTGCTGCTGTTGTTATGTGGAGGCACGTTTATCGCATTCACCCCTTGATTTATGCATAATATGCCCCGAACTGATGTGCCCGCATACCACTCCCAGCGCACGTCTGTCTCCTCGCAGCAGAGCCAATGTGAAGAGCATCGAGCAATCAAGATGGCCACCCACTAAGATGTATCTTTTCTCCAACGTATGTATTAACTTTCTAAAATCTAGCAACCAGTCGGATTCGTATACTAGCAGGTGAACATTTAATTGCAATCGGATTCCAAGGCAGTTGTTCTCGGTCCCACATTGTTGGGTTTGGATCTTGGAACGGTCTACTTCCTCTAGACTCCAGTTTGGTTTCATGAATATGCCCATGCTAGCCCTAAAAACTGCAGATCTGTGAACTTCGCTGACAAATGCCGATAGCATCTTCTCCACGGGGGTTAAATTAACTCGGGATGAGCCCAGCAAAACTCGCTTGCCAAACTCGATCCTACACATTGACCCCCTATACTTCCTTCTACCAATCGTTGTCAAGACGTCCCCCCTTAAACATCATTGTTTCTCCAACTTCGATAGCCTCCACTGCTGACAAAATTTAAAAATTGACTAACCAATGGCGCTATCCCTACCTTTGGTCAGGAGATGTTCAGGTTGACGATCAGGCATGGTTATCCGTGGAGCTTCATACACGATCCTCTCTCCGAAGAGGCAGACTTGTGGCATTATGTCTTCGTAAATGAGGGCTGAGTCGAATAATTACCGTACAATGCTAAGAATTGCGGTAAACGGGGGGGGCGTTTTCTTGCTCTCAGCCAAGTGGATGGTAGTCCCTTGCCCGAGAGGAGTCTGTGGTTAGTATCTACATTCTGAATGGACACCTACCCAACTTTCTTTTTGCAAGCCACCTTTGATCAGCTTCTCCTCCAATTTTTCACACCTGAGGCCTTCCATATAAATTTTATGTCCTGCTTGTGAGACTTTGGTCCATTCTAGACACGCTGCAAGCTATTTTTGACATTATTATGGCACACATGACTCTGTATCCAGTGTGGATGGTCTTTTCCCCAAGCAGTTTTCCATTTTCTATCTTCTTTGCTCATCAACATTCATTGGAGATCAGATACAGTCGATGGGGCAGGCTTTTACCTTACTCGAGAGATTAAAGCATAGTAGAAAGTAGTTAGAAGGTGAGTGGACATAACCTACGGATTTGATTCAAGGTAGAGTACAAAGCCACTTGCCAAACACTCCTTCGTTTCGACCTGAACCCTATCCCGTAACCTTGATCTGTGATTTTAGTCATCTCGCAAACTCCGTTCCCTCTTAAAGGCAGAGTCCTCTACAGTCGCTTCCTCCTTGATTGGGATCACAGTCATCCCACGGCATATCGTAACACTTCTCCGGCGCCGGGCAATCACCATCCGCGATGCCTCCACACAGGCGAAGACCCTGGTAGCCTTTGAGGAGACAGATTCCGGGCTTGTCGGCGATATTTGGAGGATCGCGAGGATCCTGCGCGCACTCGTACCCCTTGTCACAGCGCTTAGCAATGCTCGGGTAGCCGCCGCAGATTGGGAAGTCGTTGTTTGAGACGCAGTGGCCTAGGCATCTGTCCAGATTGGTGCAGTCGCTCTTGTTGGGGATGCAGTGCGTTCCCGGCCTGCAGGGGGCGATTTTCAAGCCGCATGGTTGGACGGGAATGTCTGCCGCTGCCAGACCAGTTGCGGCGACGAGGATGATGGCCAGTGAAGGAACTCTCATGATGTAGGTGGTAGACAGATATGATCGAGGTTTCTGAGGCTTGTCGCGTTGTGAGATGATGTGTGAGAGGGACTCAGGTAGTGACGTAGAAAGATGACTGGAACTTGATTGAGATGACAGGAGGGTTTATATAGATTGAAAGGTCAATCCAGTGGTAGAAAGATGGCGGGGGATTGAGACAGTCTTGACTCAGATGGCTCTTTAAATAGTAAGCCCCAGACTGTGCTGATGGTGAAGTCAAGTGAAGTGAGCTGATGGTGAGTCCAAGTGACGAGGGCTTCTCAGTACGACTTCTGGCCCACGATATCAGTCGGTATCATTTTAGCCCGCGTTGCGCAAGGGAGAGCAAATCGTGTCTCAGTCATCAAGGGATGTCCGCATTCCAGTGGTTCGTAATCCAGCGATTGTACGGGCCTCCCAGCGTCACTAACTGTGTCACCTTTAGTCAATTCGTGGATCTTTCTGATTCACAGACTCTCTGGCTAGGATAAACTATGATGTGACGCAGGCGTAACGCCGTTCATCCAAGTCGGCACTGTGTAGCCGCCATCTCGTTTCCTTGCCCTAGTATCCTGCCTAAGATGTTCTGTAGACTTGAAGAAAGAACACCGATCAATTGGACAGTTTTCGGATTTTAGCAGTATATACTACGTGCACATGTGGGATCATACGCAACGCATGGTCATTGTTCTAGCCTCATAATGGCTAGATGCTATAAAGCACTAGAGAACGCATACTATTTTCCAATTTCACAACGGCATACAACTAATCAAACCTAGTATTCAATGCTAATTACGTAGCGTCCTACTCTTCTCTCTCTTTGGAACCCTATGTGCTGACACCAAGGATATTCTCAGTGTTTGTTAGCCTTCCAAGCGTTTCTTCTCTAATACTCTTAACTACCGTAGATTTCGAAATGGGTGTCGCGGGTTTTGTTTGTTAACATTATTAGTTAGGCCTGTTTTTGGCCCTTGTGGGGCTACTCAACGTATATAAATGTACCGATATGAACTTTCTTAACACCTATGTGGCCTGTTCTGGCTTTTCTCGGGCAACCTTGTAACGGTTGCTCATACCGCTGCGCCACTGGGCAAAAGATCGGGCATTAATCGCTATTGTAGCAATCAATGTGAGCGTAATAGCTGACTATAGGGGCTCTCCGTGCTGAACCGTAACAAACCTCTCGAACAACGCCGTGCCCAGCGAAGCATCACTAAAAAAAAAATGCACGTTCATTCCTATATATCTACCTCTGTAAACTTTTTCCCTTTTCAGAAGTTAAACGAGAGATAACCAATCATACATAAGCCGATTGCTATTATTAATAGCTTCTGCCGCCTAAATTAGGAGGCAAATCTAATTTACTGGACCGCCGCAGCGCATCATATAATTATGCAGGTATATATGGAAGCTCACCCATTCCATAATTCTCATAGCAGCTATTCAATACTAGCGAGTTTGGTTGAACATTTGAGTGATAAAGAGACAAAGAATTAATACAGATCATAGAAAGTGATACAAACGCATCGAAGTGGCCACATGTCCACTTCTTGCGGGGCCCTTGCAACAATGGCTTGCTAGAATGTGCAAGAAGGGCTTGGAGGGTTGCTTCCTACATCTTACGCGCTCTCGCCATAAAAGATTCAAATGACCATAGAAATTAAGGATTATTCTCAGTGGCTGGATGATAATTCCCTGAATTATCCAATTCCAGATTTATAGCCGCTAACAGTCGAAGTCCCAGCCACAGCAGCCCGCCAGCCGAACAAACCGATTGTGGCTGCAACATTTGTGGCTGCGCATACCTTTCCGGAAAATTCCCGTTTCCCGGCTTCCTCCGACCAGAGCACAAAGTGGCCCTGTGCACGGTGCGGTAAGAAATGTCCACTTCTACCTAACAGCAGAACGATCAATTTCTTTGGACTTTAGCCCCAGCCTTCAATGGGGCTCCTCAATTTTTGACGAATTCCAAGATACTTTGCAGTTAGGAGCAAATGCACCGTCCTCATAACATTCAAACAAGGAATTGGGACTTAGTCTGCAAATACATCAGATGTAACGGTTGGGATTCCTAACTGTGACTAATCCAACCGTGTTAGGGTTAGTTGTTCCACACGATGGACCGTTCCTCGGCCCGGGTCCGCCATCGGTCCTTTAGAATCACGTGACCAGAGTCTCGTGACCTGCAGGTAGTTATATCGTAACATCAGATGCAAAAGGTTAACCCCGCACCATCGCTTTGACCCTCGCCTATGTCTAGACCTCTGGCGCAATATTTCTAGCTTACACCAAGCTCGTCAACCGTTTTCATTATTAACTATAGGTATAGGCTATGCGCGTCACAATCAAAACATTGCAACGTACCTTCGTTACCGACCCTGAGGGATGGCAGGGCCGGAGCTTATACTTCGACAAACTCTTTTCTGGAGTATGGAACGACAAACAAGAGGATGGCTCATACTTCATTGAGACTGACGCCAACATCTTCGAACACATCCTACGGTATCTCCGTACTGGTGTTTTGCCAGTTTTCTATGACAGACTGGCAGGTCACGACTTCCCTCTGTACCAGGCTCTGCTCGAAGAATCCAAATATTTCGCTATTGACAGGCTAGAAAAGTGGTTATGCGAGCGGAAATACCTGGAGGCTGTCAAGATAGAATACATGGCTAAGGAGACTCAGGATCGAAGTTCCTACGAAAAGCACAATACAAGCTGGCCCAATGGTCACACATCTAAGTTGGAGGATCGCTTTATTGAGATCACGACAAGGAGCAATACGGAGACCACAATCCTTCCTGTGACAGTACAGCGGAACAAATTCTATTGCCCGGACGCAAAACATGGCAAGAGTAGCGAAGAATACTGTAGGAGCTGTGTTGGTCGAGCAAGGGAGCAAGGAATCCCTGGGGTTGGTGGGTGGAGAACGGAGGATGAACTCATTTGGTGTATCGTGCAAAAAGAAGTCGTTTTCGACCACGATCTCTGCGTCAATGCATTCCGAGATGATGAATAACAAGTTCACACTTCAACTGGGTGGTACACCGTGTCGATGGTCATGATGCTCTCGATCTCGAAGGCTCCGTATACCCCGAAGTATGACTGGTGCAATAGACCGTTAACTATATAACACCATATTTCTTTGGAACACAGGGACAGATGTTAAGTGTGTTTTATGAAATTAAAATCTCTGTTCATTTTGGCTCCTCTGTAATAGGTATTCCTATATAGCGAAATAGGCTTTTTGCAAGACCTTCATCTTCACCTACTACATCTACACACTATTCCAAGTACATTCCAAACTCCCTAGTTGCAAATTCCTTATTCTCCTTCCACTTATTCTTAATAAATATCTTCAGAACTGTAAAGTATTCCTCAATAGGATTAAAGTCTGGAGAGTAGGGCGGTAGATATATAAGTTTTACTCCTACCTTATCCCACATTTACTATATATTAGTTATATAATACTATCACGCATTATCTATAATAATCACAGAGTTTAGCTCTGGATATCTACTATAGAAATACAGCAGTTCCACTATAAAATCCTTATATATATAGGTATCAGTAGATCCTTAGTATACTCGGCTGGTAAGGATGCCATTCTGTGTATAAGCAGGAAGTATTTACTATCTTCTCCCTCGCCTGAGTTTTGAAATCTGGATAGGTATTATACCTTTAGGCAACCGCCCCCAGCGGCAATGCCCAACCCTTGCGTCACACCCAGACGTATCAACATAAATTAAATAGTAGGATTGGAAGTCAGCAATTTAATATTAATAAAAGTCTTACAGATCTTCATCCCGTTGCTGAGCGATACAGCGTATCTTTTTCCTTAACCAGTCTTTCATCACGCAACTGACTGAGCTTTTTAATACTTTCCGATCAAATTTTTCAAAGAGAAATTAAACTAGTTCCTCATAATACGAATCTGGTTCATCAGTCAATATATCGTATTAAGCTTTCTTCATAGCAGGTGTAATGCAGCTTCAGCGACCGATCTTGGTTTTGCATCTAGCTGTTCGTTCAAGCTGTTGGAAGCGAATCCGCTGGACTGTACGAAAGCTACATTGTGCTGCAGTGGCTATGAGTTGGGTGCTAAACCCTTCCTGAAGCATAGATCTAATCAAATTGTGCTGTGCAGCTTCTAGAGGTGGTGCCATGTTTAGAGACCAATTTTTGGTACATAGTATGTAGAGAGAGGAGGGAAACGAAGGTGCAATATAATATGCAGGCTTGTCCCTAATTAACTATTGCTCATATGCGGATGGGGCGCCTTGCTGTATGTTATGGGGTACAAATAAGATACAAAAACTACCATGCCAAAAAATGGACCCACTGTTATTATTAAAATTAACTAAGGAAACCCGCGACACCCATTTACGGTAGCCCAGGAACGTAGGCATCAAAGAGAGTATTATTCTTCGATCTGAAAAGGGATACTATTTTGGTTATCAAAACATCTAGCCTATTACCGTCCATAATTGTCTTCTAACTTCCTGTGCGTGTGCGTATGGACACTGAACGCAGATGAATCCATAAACAGCTGTTTCGAGCTTTTTGATCTCCGTATTCGCTGCCACAGGAGGCCCTAGCTAAGAATAAATAATTACTCCTACCTATTAACCTGTATAAAAAAATAAAAAATAAAAAACCAACAAATCTGCACCCACAGCACGCGACCGCTAATCCAAAGCGTGCAATCGCATGCTGATATTGCAAACGGGGAACTGCTTGACTAGTCGTCTTCTCTGGATACTGCTCTGCATTTGAACTAATCTCGCTTCTTTGTTGTATACTTTGTTTACGAACCAAAGCAACTCTGACAAGAAAGGCCATCTTTGATAACAATCGTCACAGAAGAAAAGGGGCACATCAAAGCAGCAGGTTCAGCCGCCGGAACAACTGCATAGCAAGTGCGACTTGATCTTCTCAAGCATCAGAATTATGAAAGTGTTATGCTCTCTTTTTTTATTCTCATTATGTATGTTTGTTGTGCGGAGATACAGTGCAGTAGCGTTGGTGCGCCACAACTTCACAAGCCATCCATCCACTCAGATGTGAACAGACCTCGGAAAGCTCGTTTAAATTATGTAACAGCTAATGACCTTTTGATGCGGCTGGCTCGCCTGGAGGGTCCGAGCGTAGCAAATCAAGAATTTAGATGAGTCAGACGATGAAAATCCTCGGTTGCTTCCTACCTGGCTTGTGCGAGTGCATCTGAACTTGGAGACGGGAATGTAACGCTTCATCGCTTCATGGATTCATATTTGATGGTTTTTGAGGCTGTTCAATTGCCTTGACTCCGTCTGGTGCAATGACTCAGTGTCACTCCGCTCTGGCACCTCATGCTCAACCAATCGTATTTTTAGAAATTCGCAAGCTCAGAACACAATGGCCTATTTGCTCCGTGGACGAATGAGGAGAAGAAGAACGAGGTGAGAGAGATTTCAGGAGGTCCTTCGGTTACGATGTCTCATGTGTGTGGCGGAGCAGCAAATTGATCATCCCTGTAAGCTGAATTTCTTGGGCGAGAACCGAGACAGCGGCGTTTGAGCCATGTCCACCGGCTAGTCGGCAGGGTGGGCTTTCTTGGAGGTACCAAGCAGAGCTTTCCTCGGGAATTAAGGCACTCTGCAATGAATAATTCTTGCCTTTTCACTGGAGCTGGTGCACCAAGCTCGGTCTTCGGCACGCGACGTCTTCCCTCGCGAGGAAAAGCGTGTCTATTTTGCGCTCCACTGGGCTGAAATGTGGAACGAACATCGCAGCGTTGGTACATAACATAAGCAGGGGCTATACGCGAAGTGTTTTCGTACCGTGTAATGTGAGACAGAGTAACCTTAGATTCTAGCTGAATCAACCGGATACGGGACCTCGGCCAAGAAGTGTCCTTTCGCTGGGCGTGGCAGCAAACAGAGAGCGGGGGAGTGAGAAAGGGGGACGCTTCCAAGGAGAATCCAGAATATGCACAGTAAGAGGTACTTTGTGCTCTGAGGATGGGCCAGGCAGATCCGATCAGCCGCTGTATTGTATCCATTTTGGGAGATCCCGAGACATCAGATCAGCCTTACCATGCATAATGCGCTGTAACTTGTGCCTGGGTCCAGGTGGGCTGCCCATCTCTGCCCCGGGCATGGACTGGAGGAGGGCTGAATTCTCCAATTTGGTTCGTCTCGTGCGTGAACACTCTACCTTGATTCTCCATCTCACTTTGATTCCCCTCCTTCCACCTCACGTTTCTTCCTTGCACCACCCTCCTGTTCTGCAGCCACTCCTTCCTTGTGGCACCCCAGTTTCTCCGTTCTTTCTCAAGTCTTGTCCTTCTTTTTATCCCTGCCAATCTGCTACATTGATCCACTCCCGATCTTCGATTTCTTTTCTTTGCGGGTAGGCATGGGCCGAGCCGAAGCCTCCTTTTCCACCCAGCGTCCTTCATGATGCTGCTGAACCCCAGATTCTATGCTCGGTGGCTGGTCCACGCTCTGGGGCCACGTCTTGCCAACAGTCGTTTTGCCTTCGCGTTTACTGTTCTAGCAGTTCTAGGTGCCAAAGCCGTCCACATCATCGCCCGCCACGATGCCTTGTCGACAAACCAGATCGGGCTGTGGATGTACTCCTTCCTCGCCCAAGACTTCGCTGTCCTCATCCTCATTCGGCTCTTGCTCGACGACTCTATTGCCGCTGTCTCTTCCTCCGCACTGCGAACCGCCTTAAGCTATCTCGGTAATGCCCTTCTTGTCTACAATCTAGTCCTTGGCTTCGCTGCGACGACCTTCTTCGCCGTTATCGGGTCCGAAATTCACTGGCACCATGCGGCCCTCGCAAGCGTTTCCTCGTCACGAGCGTTCATTCCCACCGGTATCTTTATATTTTTTGGAATCACGTTGGTTATGATCGCCCTGAGCTGGGTGCTGCAGGATTTCTTGTATGGCATGTTTGGCTTCTATGCGAATGTAGTCAGCGCTTGCTGCTCCTTCGTGTCTCGCCTGTTCAGTCGCTGCGTCCCTTGCTGTCGCCCGATGCCATACACGAAGCTTCCTGGCCAAGACATCGAACATAATCATAGACCGAGCGAAGACTACACAGACTCCAACTCCGGCTCGGAAGACGTCATCAATAGTGGGAGCGGCAGCGAGATCTTGACCCAGCCACCGATTGTATTCCGGCTGCTGTCCCGCGGGCTCGCCAGTGTCAAGATTTCTATCTCCAGTGCTTCGCTTTACTCAGTTTTCAATTTCATCATGCATTTCCTTGCCACGGCCTCTCTGCTTGTCTTTGTTGGCTTCAGACTCGCCCGGCCTGACGACGGCTCCTTGACCTTCATCGCTTGGACGACGGGGCTACTTCCTTTCGTTAGCTACAAATCGTTATCACCCTCGCTTGAAAACCTTCGGCCAATATATGGAACAGGCCTCCAGCACGAATGGGACCATGTGACTGCCCTTACTGAGCCGATTCCTATGCCATGGCTTCCCAAGAAGGAGACGGAAGGTTTTGAGGACTGGTACAGGAACGTAGTTCACTATAACGCTTCCGCAGATCCGATGAAGATTGACAACTTGGACGAGCCCTTGCTCCCTGAACTGAAGAATAAGCTCAAGGACCTGGACATTCGACACGTCGTCCTCTTTTTCATGGAGAGTGTGAGAAATGATGTCTTCCCGATCAAGAAAAACGGTCTAGTTTGGAACCGTCTAGCAGAAACCTGGCCTGAAAACAAGCTTCCGCAAAACGTCCAGGATAGACTTGCGAGACTCACCCCAACGGCCAACTTTATCACCGGGGACTACGACGATGGCTTCGATCACAAGGAACCCCACAGGAAACGAGGAGGTGCCCATTTCACCAACTACTACACTGCTGGAACCTACACCCTCAAGAGCTTGCCTGCCACGATCTGTGGCATGGGACCCTTGATTGGCGACTTTAATCTTGATTGGAAACACCACATGTATCAGCCTTGTCTTCCACACATCTTCCAGGCTCTGAATAACATGACCACCACCCACGCACAATCAGGCCCTTACGCCAAGTCCAAATGGCAGTCATATTTCTACCAGACGGCTACGCTCCAGTTTAATCAGTTTGATAAGCTGATGAGGAAAATCGGTTTCCTTGAAGAGAATACTATCGATGTTGAGTACCTCCGTTCTAGCAAGGCCAAACATGGCCCTGTTACTATCCCTTACACCAACTACTTTGGCTTCGAGGAGGAGCCACTTATCGACTATATCCACGATGCTTTTGCATCCGCTAAGGAGAAGGATGAGCGAGTCTTCCTCACCCACATCACCAGCACCACACACCACCCGTTTGTTTTGCCATTGAACGCGAAGGACAAGTATCTCCCGCTATCGAACGGACTCGATGAGCTGTCACATTATATCAACACGCAGGGATACAGCGATCAGTGGATACTGAAGTTTTTCAATATCCTTGACAAGCAGGGTGTGTCTAACCAAACTCTGGTCATTTTTGTGGGGGATCACGGCACCTCGCTCGCTGAGAACGACATCGCGTCTTCCTATTATAATCCAAATATTGGAAACGATCATGTCCCATTGGTCATCTCCCACCCCCAGCTGCCCGCTTTCAACGTTGACAGCGCCGTTTCAGGGATCCAGGTCCTCCCCACAATCCTCGATTTTCTGCTCGAGACGGGCTCTCTAAACGAGGCAAGCCGCGAAGCCATCAGGGGCCTTGTCCGCAACTACGAAGGACAATCCCTCATTCGACCCCAGAAGGTGGTCAATAAGAAAACTGGACAGGGGAACTGGCAGTTCACCACGGTCAACCCTGGGCGAGCGCAGCTCGTGGCGCGAGATGCACGACATCCCGAGCGGCGCCTCATCATCCCCGTTCTCAACAGTGTCAAGTGGAGGCTCAGCAACATCATCGACGATCCGCGCGAGGAGAACTCGGTCCAGGCATCCGGTTTTGCAGCATTTTTGAAAGGAGTGGAGAAAAAGCACGGCATCGAGGTGGCTAAGTGGGCTGAAGAGGGTGCGTTCGTTGCCCGATACTTTGCTGCGGAGAATGCGAAGAGGTGGCACTACGGGCCCTACGCTACATAGACTTGTTTCTCGTCTTGGTTTTTATAGATGTGTTATTTTACTGGTTCATGCATTGGGATTTTCGAGTTTGGCGTTTAGGGCAGCATAGCCGGCTGGTGCATATAGAAAGATGCCATCATTTTCGTATATTAGGAATTTTGTTTGCTATTAGAGGCGGTCAACCCTGATCAGACGAAAAGACATATATATATAATATAGCGATATAAGTAGAAATCATAATTAGACTATTTTGTCTATAAGTTTCATGCGGCTTCGTCTATCTATGAATGAATTTAAGATGACCGGTACTTTATTGATACAGGAAATAAACGTGCCTAGGCCGTGGTCGGGCCGTCTAAGAGTGTCTATAACTAGAAGAGCAGCTCCGACTGGACTCCGGAGAAGTACTCGAATGCGTCCTTTCGGTCATCGTCTGGCGCTACCACAGTCGCGTTATCCAAGAAGTGAATCGACAACCGCTCATCCTTATCCCACTTTGGCCAGTGCGGCAGCTTCTTCTCACATTTACCGTGGATGTCAACATTGGGATCCAGCGAGTTGATAAAGTTGACATAGTACTGCACGACTGCATTGTATGGCAGAGCAGGTTGCTGTGTCTGAAGGAGCGTCAGGTCCGAGCCATGCATGGTGCCCAGGAAATCAACTTTGTTGTATTTGCTCAGATAGTCCCAAATGGGTACCAGCCCATCCAAAGCGATGTAGGATGATCTCTTCTGGAATTGGAAGACGAGGTCTCCCAGGACCGCCGAGTTGCGCTTGAAGCTGGGGTAGAGCTCATTCGCGGAACCGGTGTTGAACGGGGAGCCGGCTGCAGGGTCGGTAGGGTAGAAGCTGATCATCCGCTCCAGGACATCGTCCGCGGCTGTGCGGAAGAGACCCTTGAGTTGCTTTACCAGAAGAGGGGAGGTTGTATCGTTCAGTAGAGGCAGAGCGAACATGGTACCCTCATCCTCTTGGTTGCCCGATAGGAACGGCACGGGTGCAATTTTACGCTGCTGGAGTGCCTTCTCCGGCGAAAGTGGGAAGAAGTCATCCGCGGGATCTGGGCGAGGAGTAAAACTGATTCGGAACGCCTCGGGACCAAACAGCCCTGGGATAACCGCCGTTGCGTTGAGGAATTCTTCGTAGGGCAGCTCACGGAGGCAGGTCAGCGCATCATCAGATCCACATCCAGCGGCTGCAGAGAAACTTTCAAAGAGGCCCTGAGCTGTAGGGCTGTCAACGGCTTCCGCGGGAAACACGGCTCCTGAGTCCATGATTCCGCCACGGAAGAGGGGCTTGCCGCGGTAGGTGCTGTTCCCGTTGTTGATCAAGGCGTGATACATGACCGATAAGCTGCCAGCAGATTCTCCCCAAATAGTGACCTTGTCGGGATCACCTCCAAAGGCAGCAATGTTCTCTGACACCCACTCGAGGGCCAGCCTCTGGTCTCGAAGACCGAGATTGGTGCCTCCATCGTTCTGGAGCTCCTTTCCGGGTAGGAAGCCAAACGCCCCAACACGGTAGTTCACCCTGACCACGATGATGGGCTGTCCTAGAGTCACTGACTCTTGAATCAGAGTGGAGTAGTCGTATGGAACTGAAGATCCGGTTGCGAACCCGCCGCCGTATATCCAAAACAGCACGGGAAGCTTAGAGTCGGGTGTTGTTGAGGAAGGTCGCTGGATTATCAGGTTGAGGCAATCCTCACTGACAACAGATGGAGGTATTGCAGATGACAAAAGCGGACCGGACACTTCTGGAGGGAGCTGGGTGAAAACCTCTGGGTTGACTATGAGAGGGTGCTGGGGACAGCTGGCGGGTATCGCTGTAGCATTCAGAGTTCCAAAGGGTGAAGAAAGACGCTGCGGGGGGCGTAGGCGTTCTGGAGTGTCCGCGTAGGGGATTCCGAGAAAGTTGTCAATTGAATTATTCGTGAATCCGATAACGGTTCCATCTTGAATTTGTACTTTTGGTTGTTGAGTAACAGCCGTTGCAAGACCGCATGCTGTGAGAGCGAAGAGGGCGGATAAGGGTACCATCGTGAGCAGAGCGAGAAGACGGGAAGAAAGATGCTCCTTGGGACTTCATTCACAATGAAAATGATTTTCTCTACCAAAAGAGATAAAGTATCTATTATATAGGTAAACCTCCTCGGCAAACTTGGCCGAGTCTCGGCGGACTTTATGCGCTGGGCGGACTTTGTGGACTCAACGGAGTTTATGTCCAAGAGCGATTCCTATATGTCAGATTATTCGAGTATACTAGGGTGAGAAGCCTGTGAAGATCGCCAGGTGCGGAGAGCCGCATCCGACTCGTCTGTCGGATACGCCCTTCATCCTTCCATTCTCTTGAAAATCAACAAGAGATGACTTGAGACAGCCAGCTTTCATTTAGCGTCATCTTACAAAACAACGAGAATCCTAGACAACTATGACGTGTGGGCTTTCAATGGACGAGAGTAAGCAGTAGCGCTCGCTATACGCTGATCCTACTGAACCGTGCGCATCAACCCGGAACACTCCAGAACTGATAGTTAGGGTGAATGAAAACAAAATCTCATAACACCACGCTTTCAGCAAGCCATCAGATACTTTTCTTTTTTTTCCTTCATTATTTCAAGGACACAGGACTCAGCCTATGGGCAGCAATCTAGCCTCAACTTCAATCCTGATTACCAACCCGTGGTAGAATCCTTTCGGCAAAGTTGGCCGAGACAGGACCAAGTTCTCTGTGGCATTATATTAGGAAACAAAGCATTTACTTACAAATGCATCCATAAAACCGAGGATTGACTGAAAAGATTATTGCTTTGGTCCTTCTCCTCGTATGAGTTTCGCCATTTTTGATACACATGATCACCAGGGACTGTGAAGAGACTGGGGTGGAGACGCCCAATTGGGCGGCAGCCGAACGACGGTTATTATCAGGCCTCTTTGAGATGAGAATCAAGCGCGGGTTTCTCCATCTAGCTCAGAGAGGCACGGCATCTTCAATAAGCCAACAGATGATGGTGACAACTTGACCGAAACTTTCCAGAATGAGGATGAAGCAGGGCATGACAAGCCTCCAAACGCCCAAAAAAAGACGAAATAGTGCTATAGAAATCGTGCTGCGATTGGTTGGATGCTTTAATGATCGCCTTTTTGCTCAGATATAACTCAAAATAGGCACCGTGTACGGCTTGAGATATTCTCATACTCATTTAAAGCATAAAAATGCCGCTCAGCGGTCCACTTCTCAGGTTTCCATTAATATCATCGTAAATCTTATTAAGTATACCGTATACTTGCTTACCCGCCGTATAGATAGAGGCTGCTCTCCGGTTTGCTCTATTCAACAAGAAAAGACAATCCATAAACTCGAAAACCCCACGCGAGTCTTGCGTCGGGTGTCTTTCGTCTCTGCCAGTGACGAATGGCTGGAATCGCTCTCTGCGGTCATGATCAAACTTAAGATATGCATCGAGGTTCATTTTTCGCCCTATTTTTCAAGGTAGGATGCAGTTTCAGGGCCTAGCCTATGCTAGGTTTCGCTCTGTCAACCTATCATAGTCACTAGCTTCCCTATTCCAAATGAAGGAACCGAAGTAGGTTTGGAAACACCGCCGAGTATTGCTTCTTAGCCGTTTAGCTCACCGCATGCAGCTAAGTGCCGTGGCGGAATTTTTATCCACGATTGTCCCTGGGTAGAAAGGCGGGTGATCGAGTCCAATGGCACGTCGTCGCAGGCAAAGACGAAGATAGCCCCTTGTGGCGGGGGCTTAAATCGTTTTCCAAGGTGTGCAAATTCTTCACAACAGGATACGCGCTCAGGAGTGCCTATATTGGCTAGCATCTCAATGCTAGGTTTAACAGGTGGTGCTTCGATTACAGCCCACTAAGCAACTCCCACGCTCGCAATACAAACAACCGCGTCGTTCTCAAAGGCACGGCAGTGAGCTTTTAGCAGATTGTCATCGCGAAGATCAATCTCATGTTAGTATTCCAGGATCGCCGGCTTTCTTCCGCGCTCAAAGCCTACGATACTTCGAAATCGTACGGTTAGCCAATATTACGGGTGTGTTACCCTACGATGCCACTGAGAAGAAAGCTGGGCTTGTGCCAGAGTCTGAGGTGATTCTGCACATGATTCAATATCGGCTCTTCCAGGATCCTGCTGTTGTCAGCGGTTAGCCCGTTAAAATGAGTCTTACAGCCGTAGCCTGATCAGGCTTTATTTCAAACGCCGCCATAATTATTGAAGAAGGCTATACATTAGAGATCGTAGTGGAAAGTATCTGAGAGAGGTTCGAATGTGTAGCCTTCTTCGATCGTTTTTTTTTCTTTGCTCAAATCACTACTCCTTGAAAGTTTTTCGATAATGTCCAGAGGAAGCGTCGACTTCAATCTTCAGCAAATCAGTCCGCCCTCCAAGCTTGTAGATAATTAGGTTTCGAGAATCAGACATCACGACGAGACGACAAGTCGGGCATCTGTCCGCTCTAGAAAATGCCTAGAAAGGCCGAATGGTCACATCAGGGAGGGCTCCGGAGCAACTATACGACTAGGCACCTTCCCAAGGTTCTCGAAAAGCCAATCGCAGTCGAAACTGGAATGGCGTATTGGGAGATTCACATCTCTTCGAGCTTTGTTCGTCTCTCTACCAGAGCGCTGCTGTCAGTCAACTGGTCCGGAAAATCGCTATTTTTGTCGTCAAGGGTGCAAGCCGCCGTAAGTTGTCGCACCAAGAGGAAATGTGATGTTTCGAGACTGGAAAGTTGAAACGATCGCGGATTCACGGTATGACATCACGGAGAAGCGTGCTCGAAGCCCGCGAACGTCATGAGAGAAGCTCAGGACGTATGACACCCGGTCTCCAGAGTCTTGGGCACAAATCAACAAAATCCCGGATTCCCAGGGCTGGAGGGCAAAAATGACTTCATATGCTCGACTCTAAGCTTTGCTGCCAGCTGTCAAATATTGGAATAGCAGTAGCGCAAGAGCAGCTCGGGGCGATAGTGGGGACTTGAGATAAGGATTGCCTCAACAATTGGGAAACGCTCGATCGGAAGATCCCATGTGAATATTGGGACTGGAAAGTCGTGATATCATTGGTTTGCAGTGCGGTGCGTTGTGCAGCTCGCTATCTTGAGGCTTGCAAGGGTAGACTTTGTGTGGCGGCAGTCTAGCAGGGCAGGTGTCCTCGCCATACCGCTTTTCTTAGCGAAAAGCATGGCCGCCTGAAATTCAGCCCTGGCCCTTCCCTCGAAATGCTGTGTATGGCGATTAAGATCAGAGATCAATTCTTCAAGTCTGGAAAGGTTATTTGGGAATGTCGTCATTTGTCGTCGCTGGGCTCGCTGCAGGGTAGTTCAGGCTGCTATCGACCTGATGAGTAATGCAGCCGCTGAGCTAACTACCCTAGGCCTGAGTTACAGGTACAAACGGCTAGGCCCACTTCGCCTGCGTCATGGAAGTACTCCCGGCGCAGGTACCTGCCCAGGGCCCTCGGCGCAGAGCTTGGTGTGGTGGGCCCCGGAAAGTGGCCGACGCTACTTGGCAGCAAAGTATCCCCGAGAGTCGAGGCCGCTCCCAGCACGCTCTTTTTGGCTCGAGCGAGACCCAAATCATCTTGGGCTACCGCCAGCCAAACAAGGCTCACCGGCCGTCCCTTGTGCCGGATCATCAATTCCAACTAGTGCCGTCCGCTGAGTCGTCGTCCTCCCTAAATACGTGCTGCCGACCGACGCCCGTCTTCATCGCTGGTCCGTGTTTCCCGGACCTTCGTCTCTTTTCATTTCTGTCGATCGCCCATGCACACACATTGTCTCAGTAGCGGCCGAACAAATTCCACATCGGGTTGGGCTGGGTCTTGAACCCACCACCATGACGGCAGACCACGCGGTGGATGGCAATGCCTTCCTGCCCTCTGGAGGTCTCGACGAAAGCTCCTGCTACTACAAGCCCATCTTCCCGGGCGGCCCCGGAAAGAACTCCAAAGACACGCCATTCTCGTTTGACGGCCCTTCCTTTCCGCTGTCGTCGTCAACCCTCCTCAGCCGCCGTAACCAGTCTCACCAACCACCGTCATCCGCCACCGGCAACGTGGCCTACAGCTCGATCTCTCCCATCTCCCGCTTCCCAGACCCTTCGCTCTCCTCATCGAGTTTCCCCAAGCCTGGAGCCGCCGACGCGGCCCCAACCTTGCAGACGCTAGACCACCATCTGCTCCGTCGTCTGGTGCAGCAGAACGAAATCATACGCGAAGCGTGGGAGGCAGAGCGCAAGTACCTCGACATCAACAGGCGTCGAGTCGAGCAAGTCTACCAAGAAGAGAGGATCATCATGGACGAAGTCTGCGAGACTTGGGAGAAAGAGAAGGCCGCGTTACTGCAGGAGATTGACAACCTCAAAGGCCGTGTTCGGGGGCTGGAACAAGAAAACCTCGCTCTCAAGGCAGGCAGCCCACGAAATTCTTCCCAGAATCCCACTTTCCCAGCTCGAGCAAGTCAACAGGATGGTGCCGTCGATAACTCAGGGACTATATCGCTCTCAAGTCCCAACTATGGGCCTGGAGTCGGGGTCCACTCTCCCAACCAAAGACCAAATCATAGAACCAAGAACTACTCTTGCGATCCATTGACTTTACCTCCTGGTCTCGACGGCGCATCTCGACGGCCTCACTTTGCGTATCCAGGTAGCTCCCGGGCATCGCCAACTCGAGCTCCCGAGCCAGTTGCGTACCTCTCGCTCGATCCCCGTGTACAGCCCGAAACCTCCACCAACCGCGATTTTCTACCGACGTCATCGAGTGACGACAAGGACAGCATCCCTGTAATCGACGTAAGAGAACTGGACCCCAAGCTCGAGGGAATTCCACTCAAAGCACCTGCTGTGCAAAGAGCAACGTTTGGGACAAATGGATCCAGCATTACCTCGCCGGCGTCACCTCCCGCCGCCACAGACGAACAAATGCACACAGTTGAGCAAACGTTGGCGCCTGATCAGATTCCACGAGACGCTGCGGTTCAAGCGCTGCGGGATGAGGAATTAAGACGGTTAACAATGCATGCTGGCCATACGCCTAATCACTCGCTCTCTAAGATGGTTTCGATGAACGTGGCTGACAGCGGAGGTGTTCCTGGATCGGATGACGAAGGTTCGTCGCCGTCACCTGCCATCGGAGATTGTTCCCTTCCCCGAACCTTTGGCCAGCGAAATGCTGGTCACGGGATCGGTGAAGTGGGTGGCGAAGCAAACGGCAAGGCGCAGGAGAGGCACGATAACGAATCGTTGCTCGACCATCCCGAGGAGCAACTGGGTGCCGTGGACGACGTCCGCCTCAAAGGCCCGCTCATGATCAAGAATATCCCAGCACAGGACGAGATCTTTCTCGACCAGCTGAATAAAAGACTCGAATCGATTAGCCACGGCGAAGAGGCATTGCCAACCGTCATGAGCTCACCGCCTCCAGACGACGACGAAGATCCCGTATATTCAGTCTCTGGAAGTCCCGGCCAAAAACAATGGAAGGCGAACCCGCCAGTTGGCGGTGACGCCTCACACGATGTGTTTCCCGAGGCCTCCGGTGCCAACGGCGGCGAAGACTCTCCTGCGAAGAAGACTGATGAGGTGGAAAAAGACGTCCCACTGAAGCTCAAAGGGACGTCGAATTTTGGAGCGCCATTCGGCGTGGCATGATGCTGGCATATTATTTTGAGTCTAGGAAATTGACAACGCCCGGACTCGCTGGCCTTACTATTTTATTAACTCTTGACCCACCCGCCTCTGGATGACCGCAATTGCTACCTACTTATATTCCACAAACTGCCTGGTATCAACAGCCGAATTGCATCACAAGACCGTGCTCATTGATTGATGCATCATACGTTAGAGGCGACTTCGGATTCAATCAGGCTTAACCAGTGCGCTTGGCCTCGTGACCGCTGACCCCCACTCACCGAGACTCCAGACAATCGGCTTGCACCCTATGATCCAGACCGCACTAGGAAGGCTTACGCGGGAGAGGGAAAAAAAGACCCTATTGTTTATTAGGTGCTAGATGGAAACAACTAGAAAGAATATCTCTACACTTGGCTGGGGGACAGTGCAGGGTTACCGCGGCGCCATCACAATATTGGGGCTTGCCATTACCCCGGTGTAGGAAATCGAGTATTAGATCATCTATCTTATAGTTCATTTGCTTGGCGGGACAATCCGACCAGAAGCTGCAAAGCAAGAGAAACAAGCCAAAAACCCAAAACAACCCAAAATCATCGTTTCATTTCAGCGCGCTCTACACACCCATCGTGAAGTCGTGCTCAATACCAGGAGTGACGCTGGCCATGAACTGTGATTTTGCCCCCCCATGTTAGTATGGATTTTCTCGATGGTTCTCTTGAGGGGTGTGGGGAACGGACGAGTGACATACCTTGAGGAAAACAACTAAGTATTGATCTACCCGGATGGCCACCTCCTGGTCATCCACCTCGGTCCCCTTGACCTCCTCCCACTCCTCCTTGTCCGCGGCCTCCTGGGCGCTCTTGATATCCAGGCCGCCAATCTCGTCCACGAGGCCCTCCATGCCGGCGGCGGCGGGGGTGTCGGCCTGGCCGGCGCGCATCTTGTCCCGGCGGATGCGCAGGGCGGCGTCGGCGCGGTCGAGGAGGGTCTTCATGACGGAGGCGTGCTTGCAGGGGTGGACGGACGCCATCTTGATGTTGTTGGCGAAGAAAGGGAAGTCCTCGAGGGTGACCGTCTTGTCCTTGTAGTCGCCGACGATGTCGTCCATCATCGACTGGGGGTTGAGCGGCTGGCCGTTGGGCAGGTAGCCGGAGAGGTAGAGCCGGGGGGTTCGGTAGTACGGCGTGTACATGATGTAGAGGGTGTACGTTCTTCGACCGCTGCCGAGGGGACAAAGCCGGGGTCAGTATCACGGTCAAAACAGCAACAAGCCCATGTCTTCTCTAGTGTTTCAACTCACCCGTTCTTGGAATCTGGGCCGGCGTCGCGGATTATCGCCTCGTCGTCGTCCTCATCCTCCATGTCTGGGATGTCGTCATCGTCGATGTCGTCCTTCTCGGCGTTGCCAGCCTCGTCCACGGTCCGGACCTGCTTGGCCTTGAGGGGCTGGGAGCTCGCGAGGCCGCCGGTGCGCAGCCAGCCGTCGTCGTCGCCGTCGGTGCCGGAGCCGCCGGTCTTGAAGTCGTCGCCGTCGTTGACGAGGGCCTCCTCGTGGCCCGCGTCGCCGGCGAAGTTGTCGTCGAGGCGGCGGTGGCAGGGGACGTTCCTGGTGACGAGGAACTGCTTGCCGGGGGGAAGGTAGCTGACGCGGCGGGACTCGTCGTCGGCGTCGCCCCAGGACCAGGTGGGGAACTTGTAGACGAGGTAGTCGCCGGCGGCGACGAACTCCTCGGGGGTGATCTGGCCGGTCTGGCGGAACGTGGAGGTGTGGGATACGGGGGTGTAGCGGTCGCGGAGGGTGTTGACCGTCGAGTAGATGTAGTTCATGGTGGGCAGTCGGAGGAGGGTCGTCGAGGGGGAGATGCCGTTGTTGAGCCTGGCGAGCTCGGCCTGGGAGGAGGCAGCTGCTGTATGGTGGGTGCGGATGACGTCGCGGGGTATGCTGCAGGCAAGGCACGTAGATGTCCTGGTAGGCGGGACGCTGGATGGGCGAGAGAAGGGTCTTGGTTGAGAGATGAGATGGGAGGTTGGATAGAATACGGGAAGAAAACGAAAGTTCAGATGGATAAGGCGAGGAAGTAGAAGCCAAACAGAGTCAGTCGGTCACTGCCTGCTGCGCGTCACCGGCCGCCATGTGACTGGCTGGGCGACCGCTGAGGGGGATCATATGGCGGGGTTCCTCTGCCTTACGTGACACCAAATGCTCCAGTGACTGCTGCCTCTGCCTTTGCGCTAATGGGTGGTGCCTGGAGGTGCGGGCCGGTACGTACCGATCTGCCGATAAGCTATCGGCTCCACGGAGTACAGGGTAATCCTGTGCTGTTGACCGTGTCTCAACCTGCAGTACGCATCTCGTAGAGCCATTCACAGATGGCCGACCGTACAAAATAGGCATTATATCGAAACAAGTGTAACTAGGCCTCCTGCACTCTGGGCATGGGCCTGGGGAACCCGGTTGAATCCCCACACTGTCTTGCTACTTGTGCCACGTTGTCCAGCTTGATGTACAACCTCTCCTTGCGTTGGAGTGAGATATTGGCTCGGAAACGAGAGACATCGTCGCTTGTGTGGTGATCCTGTTCGTGCATGGCCACATGTAATGGGTTTCACCTGTACATATGCTTGTCCAGAGCTGTCTAGCGAGGCATGACAAGCGATGAATGTCTTGGCGCTGTGTCACCATCCGGTCTCTGTTCTCCGTGAACATCGACCCGACCCTCTAACTTCTCGTCCATGTATCCTCGATCATGAACTTAGAAAGTCGCCTGGGATAGCCTATATTCGGCCACGTGTCTTGTCCAACTCGCATCTACGCGCTGCGGAAGCCGCGAAACCCCCAACTACCCACTCGAAGATCAGCTAGCATCTCCACGGGCAACAATGCAGGCATTCACAGCGTATATTGGCCTTCAGAAGCGGTCTAGCTATGGACATGCTTGCCAAGCGGAGCCTAAGCGACGCAAAGGATACTAAACTATCTAGCGGCTGGGCAATCAAGAAGGGCCCGAAGCCTACTGAGAATTCAACCTGATAGCTGGGCGATGACTTCCCAGCAGTAACTGTCTGGGCTTGCTACTAGGTCGACGCTGCGAAATATACCCTGAGTCTTGAGCAGAAATCTCTCCCAGCTATCTTAAAGGGATAGGACAGTCGGGGTAGCAGCGAAATTGGACTGTGGTGCGAGAGTTTCAGCTCATCTGTTTCTCGACTAGAAGCCAATTATTCCAGGCTAATCTACCTGCCAGGGTTGGCCAGAATACCAAGCACAAGTACCGAAGAGCATGATGGCTCAGCCTATTAGGGAGCTATCCAAGATCGAATCTTTGATTCAGGGTGGGATCTGTTCCCGCCTACCACGGACGCAACTTCACCAAATACAGCCCCAAAGCTCCTGGTTGAAACCAACTATCAGAATCTGGATCACATTCGCTCTGGGGAGTATTGGGAGAATTTCGAGCTTTTACTAACTCTAGGATCAGGCTTAGAATATCTATGGGATAACCTTCGGGAGTCTGGGTGGGTCGGTCTTCGATATCTTAGAAATACAGAAACGAATGATCAGATGAACAATGATCAAGAACCAAAGAAAGGGTTGTGCGGTACCGGTTTCTTCACGAACCCAAAGAGTCTCGAGCATTCGGCCAAATACGATCGATATCATCTAGCCATCTATGGTGGGACACTCGCTCATTTCAAGACTTTTAGGGACAAAAGAAAGCTTCGGACCTTGCACGAGGTATCTGTTCCAAGGGAAGCAGAGGTGAAATTCGATTATTTCAACTGTACGCCAAATACTGGCGTCATGCAGTCGATTCGCCTTAAGATTAAATCTATCTGATGACATTCGATTCAAGTAGGGTATGGATATTCCGTACAGTCAGTTCATGATGTGGGACATTAGGCATAACCAGACCCTACTCCTTGTCGTTCGAACTCGATTGGTAGGGGAGGTGTCTTTTACAGAGCTTGCCTCTGCATTGTTCTTCCATCCATAGATAAAGATTCCATTCAAAGTAGCCATAGAGTAGTTAGTCTCATGTGTAGTGTGTTTCGTCTTGGATACCCGTTGACTCTGGTGAGCATGGGCGGTCAATACGGTGACGGCTCTAAATTATGAATTCACACACCGAGAAGTTTGATTTATAGTATTATCTCGTCCTAAACATTGATTTGAAAAATGTCACTCCGCAAGATGGCCTTATGCTGGCCTCGCTCGGGGTTCTAAAACACATGTTCACTTCGCCGACGATATCGCCTCTCTCATGTAAGTGCTCTAGTCAACGCTATAAGAAGCAGTCAATTTCTGCAGCATAGTATCTTCATGAAATGAAGATCAAAAATGATCTATTAGTCAAAAACATCAAGGTGGTGTCTCTCCTCTCAGGAATGCCAAGTCTACTTCCATTGGTAGAGTTGGGTTTCCTTCGCTTTTGTGATGATGGAGGTGATAACCGCCGCCTTGTATCGAAACTGAACAGCCTACGTTGTGACGAACAGCCCGAGAACTCCCGGCCGAAAGTCACGATAGTTTTACATCTTCTTCTCAGAAAGATTGGGCGAGCAACTTGGGTCACTTACGAGGTTTTTGATTCTCTTTACAGAATCAAGCGTAACCCATTCTTAAAATACGGTGCGCTCGACAATTCCGGCGTCATATATAACGCTTTCAACCCTGTGATGGTAATGGACCGGCGTCATCGACTTGGAAAGAACGAGACAGTGACTCTTGGTGCTACTGGGGAGGCTACGCGAAGGACTGAAGTAGGGTGGCGGCTTTTCTTTGCCTATTCTAGTCTGGCCTAAATCAAGTGTGAGAAATATGAAATACTGATTTTCATACTCAGGATAGGACAAGGGCTCTTCAGATTGATGAGTGTGCGTTAGCATGTCTAAAACAACTCCCATAATCATACTGGGCTTGATCTAGATCATTTGTCATAGCTCCGTCCACTATTTCTTATCCTAGTATGGAATCTCTCGAGACAGCTTATGACTTGCCGTCTCCTATTGATTTTAACTCTTCTTGCCTTTCAGCCAGTTCCAAGGGTGCAACTGTACGCTGATTGATCACCCGTACCCTATATAGCTGGTTAATTCATTCAGATGCACAATTTACTACTTTTCCATGAAGGACACGACATAGTGAAACTGAGGCAATTTTCAGACCGATGGGGAATCCAGCTCGTGGCCAGTATAAAGCATCAGCACGGTCAAATAATCGCTCGATCCTACTATTGCCTAGCGTTGTGAGATGGTTGGCATTAATTTATTGACGGTGGGAAAAGATAGTGATGAGTTTAAACAAACCACCGAGGCCTGCTGTGTCTACATTTCCAATGAGCTCAGGTCAGTGGGATTCAGCAGTTAGCTTCTTTATGCCTTGTGCAGAGTCGTCAATAAATTAAAGTGAACTGTCGGTTTTCAATGCGAGGACCTTGCAAATTCGAATGACTGGTGTAAATCATGGTGGCTGGCCTTGTAGTTTGGTCGCCGCTAAAGCTCGGTCCTACTCGTCAGATGTCCATTCTCTTTCGGTATCCTAGATCGGATCTCTGTCCAGTTTGTAGCCGGATGAACTGCCGTTTACATGCAATTAACAGTTCCGAGGTTCCGGCGTCTCACCAGGTTCATGGCGTTTTTCATACTAACGCTTAGCACTCACTTCAACATTTATTATCATGACGAATCGTCAAATCAGGATACCAAGAAATGTCACAGGCTTTTTAAAGTGACAGATGCCAAGGTAAAATTGAATGCTAGCTCAACTCCAGGGGGGGGGGGTTAATCGATTGCGCCGCCAAAACCCGGTATCACGCAATTTGTCCTCCATTTTGGCCCGCTTTCCACGCGGAATTTCTACAAATCTCGAGCGTCTGATCCAATAAGGTTATCTAGATATATGCACGTATGGGTTACCTCCCGACCCAAATGCCGTTCATCAGGCAGGGGACAGATGGCGTTATCAAGATGTGATGTTCTATTAAGGTCCTCTTTATCCTATACCTGGTGGTGCTTTCAATGGCACCCTGAGAATGATAGCTATTGAACATTCTTTTCGTGACTGAGATTACCAGCTAGCTGTGTCCTTTGGAAGTTCTGCACCATGAGCAGCGAGACGGAACCCCCCTCGCCGCCGGCGGACGATATCGTCAGACAACCTGCATCGCCAGGTGAGGAATCTTCTGGCCCTGGACTACTGAGATCCCATACCTGATTGGCTAACATGGATAAAAAGCCAAATGGAACAGAACCCCATTTTATAATGCCACCATCCTGGGTATCTGCAGCTTCGCTGCGCCTGGGCTGTGGGGAGCCATGAACTCGCTTGGCGCTGGAGGGTTGCAGAAGCCGTACCTGGTCAACACCGGGAACGCTCTGACCTTCTGCCTCATGGTGGTGTCGTGCTGGCTCACCAGCGGCCTCGTCAAGTACGTCGGCATCAAGGGCAGCCTCGTCATCGGCACTATTGGCTTCTCGGTGTACAGCGCCGGCCTGTACCTGAACAACAGATACGGCGTCGAGTGGCTCGTCATCTTCGGCGCTGCCTGCTGCGGTGTCTCAGCCGGTATATTCTGGGCGTCCGAAGCGGCCATCGCGATTGTCTATCCGGAGCCGAGGAACAGGGGCCGGATGGTCGCGTACTGGCTGTCCTGGACGCGACTTGGCCAGATCGTGGGCGGCGCAATCAATCTCGGCCTCAATGCGGACCGGAGCCAGGCGGGGCAGGTCTCTTGGAAGGTCTACCTTGTCTTCATTGTTCTCCAGGCGCTTGGTCCTTTTGCTGCTCTGCTCCTGAACAAACCTTCTCAGGTGCAGCGAGCAAGCGGAAAGCCCGTGGATCTAGCTATCTTTGACCACCCATGGAAGGAGTTCAAGGCGACGTCCAAAACGTTCCTCAAGAAGGAGTTTTTGCTTCTGGTGTTGTGGATTGGGCAGGGAGTATATTCGGAGGCCGTATTCTTCAGCTATATCGCTCTGTGGTTCAGCGTCAGGTCACGAGCACTCGGGTCCTTCGTATCAGGTATCGTCGCAGTCATTGCCGGGAATCTCCTGGGGCTATGGTTGGATCAGAATCACATCGCTCTACAGAAGCGATCTCGATGGGCATTCGCCGTCATCATGACTCTGCAGGGTGGGTGGTGGGTTTGGCTGACCATCAACGTCACTCAGTATCACCGAGAGCTGCCGACCTTTGACTGGAGTGACCCTGGTTTCGGGAGGGCCTTTGGCGTGTTTGTGTTCCTCGTAGCCGGCTTCCAACTCAACTATAACTTCGCCTTCTTCTTAATCGGGCAGATCTCGAAGAACTCGCAGGAGACAATCCGGCTTTCGGCGCTTCTGCGTGCGACTGAGTCGGGGTGGCAGGCGATCAGCTACGGCTTGGGTTCCGTCCCACTCTTTGCCTCGATTGGAAGTGTCTATCTCAACTTTGGGCTCTGGGCGGTCTCCATTGTACCTGCTTGGTTCGTTGTTAGCCGGGTTGGAGAGCTGTATCGTGCGCCGCAGGATGAGGAGCAAGTGGAAAACACTCAGCTGGCGTCTAGTGATGAGAAGGGACGCTCAGCAACCGTTAGTTCAGCGCTGTAATCGCAGGAAGATTATTCTATAGATTCCGCTTGAAGTAGTCAGTTGGGTCGGGTTTATTTTACTAATTTCTAGTATGACCTACTATTAACATAATATGCCCGCCACTTCTTCTCTAGCCACATATTCTGCCTCACATGTTTGCTTTGCAGTTCAAATAGTTTTAGGGTGTTAGATTTCAAGACAGCAAATAGTAAGCCGATAATCACATAGCGTTCGATCGATACAAAGATCAAGATGACCTTCTTTAATCAATAGTACTCATGATCGGTCAAAAAAAGGTGGATATACACGCCACAAAACTGCGAAAGAACTTCAAGCATGGATGGCTGTGATTCATGCTTTTATAGGACCGCTATTCACAATGCTGCTGTTACGATTTAGTGATTCTCTTAAAGACATCAACTACAAAAAATCATGCAAGAGGATCTGCTGACTCTACTAAAAGCCCCACGATTGCCCTCCGATTATGACTTGTGTCATGCGTGAAGGAACTCTTTCCATATACAAACCCTTGAGCTAGAAAACCCCCATACTTGGGCAACCACCAGAGTATTTCTTATACAAATTTGAGGATTAGTAACGGATGAAATAGTTCCAGTCCGATTCACAAAGTGAAAGCTCCAGGCTTTATACCACAAACCATCTGGTAGTGATTCACGTACTTGGAGTGTCTCATAGGCAATGTAGGATATTAGCATTTTCAATATAGTGCCAAGATTTTTAACTGTTTTCTTGCTCTATCACTTGTAAAATTAGTGAATCGATTTGCATCTACACATTTCATTCGGAGCTTGGGTGTCAACAATCAGAGGTGGTCACGATTGAATCGCAGTCTAGGGTAGGTGTGTATCGGAATCTAGCCCCCCGATAAATGCATAGATCTGAGAAATCCACTACACCCCGATTGGTGCAACCGATAGAGCCTCGCGCGATAGCCCAGGAAACGTCGCGATGACAGCATGATGCAAGAACCGCGACGTGGCGACTGTGTGCTGCAGAAATGATCGCTGCTCAGATTCCTCTGGTGTAAGGCTTTGTGTGAATGGAAGAGTATGCCGGCGTCACCGCTACTTGGTGGGACATCATCCCCGGTCAATCACGAAATAGAGCTTCGCCGTTCACGGTTCACGTACCGGCAATTATCGCAGCTTGCCTCATACAACACGTCGAACCCATTACGCGTAATTGCCCACATTGACCTCGATGCATTCTACGCCCAGTGTGAGATGGTCCGCCTCGGCGTTCCCAGAGACCAGCCGCTTGCTGTCCAACAATGGTATGTTCCACGCACTTTGGCTTGCTTCCAGTGCACGGGAGGTGCTGACAGGTCATCATCAATCGAAGGCAAGGACTGATTGCAATCAACTACGCTGCCCGGGAGGCGGGGATCAATCGTCACTGCCAGGTTACGGAGGCGAAGAAGCTGTGCCCCAACTTGATCGCGCAGCATGTGGCTACTTGGAGAGAGGGCGACGACAAATGGGCCTACCGCGACGACGCAGCCGCCAACATTGCCAGCGACAAGGTGTCTCTTGATCCTTACCGGCTGGAGTCGCGTAAGATTCTGTCTACCATCAACGCTGCGCTGCCTCCTGATCAAAGACGGGTCGAGAAAGCCAGTATCGACGAGGTGTTTATGGATTTGTCGGCGCAGGTGCAGTCAATTCTCCTCAAACGGTTCCCGGAGCTTTCCGGCCCGCCGCCTTACGATGATCCAACGGAGAAATTGCCCATGCCACCGACCTCAGTTCTCGACTGGGGAGAGGACGCGCTCGTGGGGCTGGACGAGGACGAGGAGGCTATTGATCCAGACTGGGACGACGTGGTCATCCTCATCGGGTCAGAGATCATCCGCGGTGTACGGGCTCGTGTCTGGGAGGAGCTCGGCTATACCTGTTCAGGAGGCGTCGCATGCAACAAGCTCTTGAGCAAGTTGGGCTCCGCCTTCAAGAAGCCCAACCGGCAGACCGTCGTGCGAGGGCGAGCGATCCCCGCGTTCCTACGAGACATGAAAATCACCAAGATGCGAAACCTGGGCGGCAAGATGGGGGACAACGTGGTGTCCACTTTCAACACTGAAAGCATCGTGGAACTTTTGGAGGTCCCCTTTGACACAATGAGGCAAAAGCTTGGCCACGAGACGGGCACATGGATATACAACACTGTCAGAGGGGTGGACACGAGCGAAGTGAACTCGAGAACGCAAATCAAGTCTATGCTGTCCGCCAAGTCCTTCCGCCCCTGCATCAACACCGTTGACCAGGCCATGAAGTGGCTACGGATCTTTGCGGCCGACATCTTTGCCCGACTGGTAGAGGAAGGAGTGTTGGAGCACAAGCGCCGCCCAAAGTCGATCAACCTACATCACCGCCATGCAGGCCAGACGTATTCTCGCCAGGCTCCAATTCCCCCAGGTAGCGCAATAGACCAAGACCTCGTGCTCAACCTGGCGAAGAACCTTCTGGATCAGATCATCTCCGAGCACAGGGTATGGCCATGCGCCAATCTGAGTTTGAGCGTGGGCGGGTTCGAGGAGAGCGTGAAGGGTAACATGGGCATCGGTGCGTTTCTCGTCAGGGGTGAAGAGGCCGAAGCTTTGAATGCTGCTGCGTCTGTCAGCCACCCTTCCCCGACTGCAGCTACAACTCCAACTGCAGCCGAGCCCGACCGGCCATCCAAGAAAGCTCGGGTTGAAAAGGCAGGTATTGCGCGTTTCTTCACGAAGCGGCCACCTGGCGACAGTATAAAGGGTGGTGACGAGCCTGCATCCCGCACACCAGAGGCCAATCACGCGGGAGCATCTGAAGTCAGCTCGTCCAGCGAGGGTATCCCGAAGGATGATACGGGTGACGAGCAAGCCCTGGCTGCAGGAGTCTCTTGCTCACGGTGTAGCAGGCGCTTTGGCGATGTGGAGGAGCTGCAGACTCACCAGGACTGGCACATGGCCAAAGACCTGCAGGATCAAGAACGTGTCGCTCCGGTATTCGCCAGTCGGCCGGCGAATTCACGTAGCTCAACTACAAACGTCTCAGACGGGCCAGGCAGGCAGCGGCCAAAGGGGAAGCTCGAGCCAGGACAAAAGCGCCTCCAGTTTGGCTGAGTGGTCATCATCAAGGGGGCCCAACGGCGTTGATATTACGGCGCGGCGATGCGCAGCGAAGGGGAACCGGGGGAATGATAGGCCCGGAGGTGGTGCGAAAGTTACTCCTCTTGCGCCGGGTCACTTCTCATCTTTCCATCGCTTTGAATCCATCTGAACAGTTCTGCCCGGAGATGCAGGGCCAGGTCACCGAGTGGAGCTTGGCACCAGGTTGGTAACCGCCGTCGTCTCGCTCTCCACCCAAAGGAGATACGGCAGCGGTGTGAAGGGCACTAGAAGGAAGAAGCATGGCGGGATTCTGACATTTACTGGAGGGATTTCCCCGGAGAGGATGCTGCTTCCTCTCGCGATTGCCTGAGACATGATGTGCTGATTCGAAGCGCACAATGTCATCCAGTGCTCCACACCAGGTCGTGCCAGTTCCACCAGTAATGACCCAAATCGTGGGCGATTCCTCGGCATCTTGAGTCGATGGTTGCATGAGGCATAATATGGTGCGCGCTTGTGCGCGGTCGAAGCCATGGATCCCCCGACTGGGTCTCAGGACAGGCCATCACAGGTCCTCAACTCGCACCGATTCACTTTGTGATTGTAGGCAAGATTTAGTGGATACAGGGCCTATCGCAATGTCAAGAGCCCAGGGTGGCAATAGGATGCCAATATTGAATTCAGGATATGTATAATGCCTTTTCGGAGCAGAGGGGACAGAGCTGGGGGTTGGTTGGGAGGTTGGTTGGTTCCGCTTTGGCGAGTTATCGAGGTACGTACTCCATCCACACACACACCAACCTCATGACGGCGGCATTGATACCCAACTCCATCGAGCGGGCATGGCGCCGCGGACATATCCCCAAGAGAGAGTCGATATCATACGCCGAGGGACACAAGGAGGCAATGGAGCCACGTCACCGCGCACTTACTTGTGAGCGCGAGCTGGCCTCTGCCATCCTTCACTTCACTTTTAAAACACACGGTCACAATGAATCACACACGACTATCTCGTCGTCGAATGGCATTCGAGCCACAATGCCCGCTCGGTCATCTCCTTCAGCCGTGACAATCCATCCTGAACGTGACGAGCTTGCTCCCGTGCGCCAGCCACCGTCATTATCTTGTAGCTGACCTAATATATCGATCCACCACGTTCCGTTCCCGCCGCCTATCTTATCCCCAGACTGGTGAATGCGTTGTCCATGCTTACCCGAGTGTGGTTTTTTTCATGCCGAGTAGGAGGAAGAGGCTTCCAGCCGGGCGCTTCGGTGCCCTAGTGTCACCGTCCGATGGCGAGATGTGGTAGGACCGTGTCTGATGGGTGGCAGACAGGTGCACACACGGTACTCACAAAAAGACATGTGGTGAGAAGACACAGGCCAGAGAGCGTTTGAAGATGCATGTGGGTCGCCACTCGAGATGGAAGAATGGGTAACCTTGTTGGTGATCGTCAATCAGCTGGGAAGAAAGCAAACTGGTGCCCAAGTCTTGCTGGAGCCAAGAACACGGCACTGACCGTTGTTTATTCAGTGTGGTCCGGCTGGCCCTAGCGCATCTGGTGGAGATTCACGGTCCCCCTTCCAATTTTTCACATATATGGCACAACGATATGATTCATGTCCTTCACAGTGTCGAGAGTTTGACTGGTCATTTGGCTTAGCACAGAGATGGAAAGCGCTGGGATGGGATGGGATGGGACGGGGAGACGACGCGAAGAAGCGAAGCGAAACTACACGAAACTCCCCTGCATCATCGAGTAGTACCTACCATCCTGATTGTGCGCACATACATTCATGTGTGTTTTTGCTGATCGCTGACCCGGGCGTCTACCTGGCTCGTCAATGGCCGTCGTCCACGTAGTCGAGGCGAGCGACTGCGCCGGGCCGAACGCAAGCCCGGATGGCTGTCACATACTGTCATGGCGAGATTGGCCGGGGACGACTCCGTCCCCAACGAACCCCGCGGACCAGTCGCAGGCAGAGACGGGACGTGAGGGCGGTGGCAGACAGGGAGCGGTGCGGTGCGGTGCAGACGCATGGCGCTGTGCGTTGCTGCGGTGTGCTGGCAGGATCTGCCTCGTCCTGGGCTGTCAGAAAGCTGCTGGTCGCACGGCACCGCCCACAGGCCTGGCTGCAAGCGCTCCTCCCAGGGTCAGCCGAACGGATGACACTGACGAGTCGGTCTTGTCCGGCCAATACTGTGCGCGTGCTACTGCGCTGCAGCCCAACTGCCTGACCTCATCTGTGCCAACGCTGCCCAACGACCTGGTCGCCGCACTAGGCCTCAGCAGCCACAGCCAGTGAGCGCTGCCTGGTGGAGCGCCTGCCAGCACTCGCCTGTCCGGGATTGGCTACAGGCGCCTAGCCCCACCGCCCGAGCTGCAACGTCGCTGCGAGCTCCGCCTGTACTCAGCAGGTTCCCCGGTGCCGCCCAGTGCACCTGATCGGTACATGCACCGTACCTCAGGGTCCTTCCTTGCTCTGTCCGCCCGTGTCGTTACGAGTTACAGAGGCAGACGCGCCCCACCCCTCCCAATCCACTCCCGTCGGCTACGCTGTTCACATTCTAGCTCCATTAACATCTGGACGTCTTCCCTCAACCCGCCATCCAGCGCCTAGCTCTAGGCGTCCTAGCCACTGACTGGACCGTTGAGGGAATAGAAGGGGCTGTCCCGTCTTCGCTGGCTTCAATCCAACCCCCTCCCCCCCCCCTGACCGGGACCGCTTGTTTGGTCGGGAGTAGGGCTCCAGGACCAGGAATCCATTCGATTCTGGCCTGCTTTTCTGGCTTGGCTGCCTTTTGCTCCATTCTTCATTCGATTCTGTTGGATGGATGTATTATGCTCCCACTCCGCTATTCTTGCCCAGCCCGCCACACACCCACCACACACCACTGGTGCCTGCCCGGTCGATTTTTCTGCAGTCTGGCTCCCCTCCTGCATCCCCTGTCGCCGCCAGGTTACTTCTTCCCACCTTTACTCTTACTCTCCCATCGTAGTCTTCTTCTTCTCCTCTCCCCTCCCCTCTCTCTTCCTCTTTTTCTCCTCTTTATCCCGTTCTTGCACACGGTAGAATCTTCTCTCATCTATCATCTTCTCTCCCATCCTCCCTTCTTTCCTCCCCCTCACCTCCCATCCGTGCTCTTCGCTATTTTTTTTTTCGAGGAAAATGTCTAGACAACCCCGCGGCCAGGGGGCCTCCGCGCCTTCAACTTCCCGTCAAAACGAATACTTCGTTCCCCGCGATGGCATCGACCGCGAAGTCATCTCGGCCGACATCTGCCGCTACCTGGGTAATGACGCCCTGGTACGGCCTGGCCAGTATGAGGTGCGTCTCGACTTCATCACGGCATCAGATTGGGCCGTTGCTGCTCCAGCGCTGGTAGCACATACCAGGGCCACCTGCAGCTGCCCTTTGCATGCCAATCCGATCGCGCGCGCCAATGATCCCATACTGACCTTTGAACGCCTGTAGAACCCCCAGACTGGCCAAGTCGTGCAAGGCTACTACATCACTGGCTACCGAAACCTGACGACGGTGAGCACGCCTCCGCACACGAAACCTTCATCCCGACCGTTCTTGAACCCGTACTAAATCTGTTCCCAGGCAATGATTGAGGATCTCAAAGCCGACTCTGCGCGCTGGGACGCCGAGAGGCGTGCGCAGACGTCCCGCAACACCCCAGGAGGTAGCTTTGCCGTCGGCTATCCTGGCAGATCATCGTCTAACTCACCTTTAGGCCAATATCGTATGTCCGAGACGCACCAGTCTCGCCAGAACCGTGGTCCAACCGAAGGTCACTATCCACCGGATGCATATGGCCACGACGGGCCTAGATACCCTGGAACTGGCGCCCCTGGCTACACTGGAGCGTCCCCCTCATACTCGCAACCTGGTTATGGTGGCCCCGGCGGTGCTTACGGTTACGGGCAGTCCCCTCCGCCAGACCCAAGGTATTCGGGATCGTACTCGCAGGGCGGCCAGCCTCCTATGGACGGGTTCGATGACCGCGCTTACATCCACACGGGCGCCAACCTCAACCGGACGGGTGCCCCGCCCCAGCCTACCTATGTCACAGCCCCCCCAATGCAGCCGGGATATCAATCTGCTCCTTATAATTATCAGTCGCAGGTGCCTACTACGAACGGGCCGTCATACTCGAGTATGCAGGCTCCCGACTCATCCTTCAGTCGAGGTGAGTATAGCGCCAGCATAACCTGCAACCGCCTCTCCAAAAGGGTTTTATCTGATTTTTTAGTGTCACCAGCAACCCAGGTTCCCCCCGCAGGATATTCCCAAGGACAGTATGCAGAAGTCTCCAGTGGTCGTGCCTCTGTGGCCCCCCCTTCCGCACCCACTCCATCAAACAGCTCCTCCAAGCGTCGTAGTGACCGAGATGACGACAGGCATACCCCATCTGACCGCCACCACCGGCAACCTCGTCGGTAATCTTGCATGATATTGGCTATCAACCGGCCTGCCACGCAGGACAGGGTCCCAAGTTCCAAGCCAGCATAGCTACTTGTTGTTTTCTGCTTTTCTCCCCTGTGGCGTAATAACCTGGATCCCAGCGGAGTCTCACCCTTTCAAGGACCGGCGTTCTGTACTTTGTTATCATTTTTGACCCAATTCCACCGGACCATGGATCGACACAACCCATTCCTGGAGTTTGCAGCATTTTCTTTCGTTTAATTGTGGGCTTGAAGCCCCTTGAGGTTGCGTCTTGAAATAAAGACCTGAGATGGACAACATCGCAGACTGCACGAAGTATGAAGAAAAAAACAAACCCCTCTTACCACATGATTATATATTTCTCTGGCCGGGACCCAAGGATCATCAGCTTGTCGAATGTGTCCCCCATTCCAGGAGAAGATCGATTATTCCACGTCTCGGATTGGCATACCTTGCCTCAAGGCCCTGGATCCTGGCTCAAGTCCTTTTACACAAATTTCTCTGGCTTCTCTTGATGAGCACAAACCCCCTTGGCACCACTGAGCCATTGCTCGATTTCTCCCTTCCCTGGATTGGTTTTCAAACCCTTGTTGCCCGGATTCCCAGTGCCGCTTTTCAGCTCACCGTTGACCAGGTCCGGCCATCGCCTAGCGCACTTCGGATCACCTCCTTCATTGTTGAATGTTGGTTCTATGAATGATCTCACATCTTGAATGAGAGATGTTGAGTCCGGGCAGCAAGGTAAGTCAATTTCGGGTTTGTATATATGAGACAATTATCTCAAAGGAGCACCCACACTTGTTTTTTTTATCCTCGCTCTATCATTGAGTCTCGGCGCTTGTTATGCATCTCTTCCTCTCCGGAATTGATCTTTCCGGTTGCTGTTGAGGATAAACCTCTGGCACCGTGCCTACCTCCACATGGATCTTTGTCCAGGAGGTGTCGGGAAGTCGCTCGTATTTTTTTTTACACATCCTGCGACAACTTGTGTTGCATGGCGGCGCAAGGGGCTGGTACCCCGACAAGAATCGGCAATGTGCAAGCTGCATAGTTTGCGCATTCGCCCTCAAGCCACCTCAACTGGCGTGTTTCGTGTTCCGAGAGTGTCCAAATTAATCGGGGTGACAATTCAGCCCTTGTCCAGGAAATGCGTCTGTTTCTCCCAGGACTTGTTGGCTGTCTCCCGGCAAGCGTGGCACAACTTTTGGTGACGCGCACGGAATTGTCGCACAACCCGACCCTTGTCTCTTTGTATTTTATTTTGAACGAGGACAAACGCGTGTTGTGCGTCGGCACTTTGGTCCTCTGGACTGTCTGCATTTAATTGGGAACACGCGACGCGACATGCAGGCAGCTTCAAGCATGCATCACTGCTCCCATCTTGGATCCGAACCTCGGACCTACCATTTTGAGGCAGGCGCCTGGACATTTGATTACGTTTTGAACGATTTGCATGGCGGGCAAGGAGTGCACATCCAAGAAATGGGAGGCGTTGGTAATGTTCTGAGCATTTTTGGGTATGGGCCGGTATAGGAGTAGCAGGCTGGGGATATGAAATTGCTTTCCGTTTATTTTTTTATTTTTTTTACAAACTTCGTGGGTTTTCTCGGGTATCTTATTTTTATCTTGTTCTTTTTCCTGTTGTTTCTTTACTTTTTTTCTCCTTCCAGAATGGATGGTCTATGAATAATGGCTGGCTGGCTCTTTTCAGTGTATGAGAGTGGGCTTCAAGGAACGAAGCTGTTGATTAGAACAAGGGGCATGAGAGGAATGTCTGATGCCTAATGATCAATGCCAAAATGCGATGGGTACATCGCTGGATTTTTTACGATGAAACCATGCATACATGTCTACGGACTTGGTGACAGTCTGACTGCTAAAACGTGGGATTGAGAGGTTCCCGCCACAGCGGCGCCGGGGATTTCTCCGTAGCTGAGATAGGTGGCTGCACTCCCGAACCGGTCTGCATGTGGGCGTGCTTGTTGGAGGGCTGGTTGACCACCGAGCGCGATACTGTAGGATGCTACTCTGCATTGCAGCAGTCAGGTCGCACTGCCGTTGGTGCTGGTGCATGCGGGTGATGGGTCCCTGTTGGTCGCCTGCGTGGTAGCATGCAAGGCAGCAAGTATCAGACGTGGATGGGAGTATTTAATTACTGGGAACGAGGCACTATCAAGAAGATCTGGCTGTTTGCTGCCAATATAGATACTGCATGGACTGAATGGTCCGGGCTCTCGGCATGCTGACAGAGACAATATCGCGAGGTGGTATTTTTCACTTGGCTTCCCCACCATGGCTTCAACCCCCACGGACAAGTACTGCCGTGCAATTTCCTCCGTCGCTCTGCGTCGTTGGTGGTTCTAGCAAGAAACACCAGCCGGCAAACCGGGAATAGGCGTGATTAGTAATGAATGGGATTCAGCGAACCAGGCTTGGGATGGGCAATTGATGCTGTTAGGGCTCTGCAGGGAAGCCCCCTTGCTCCTTTGGGCGCTGCTGGGTGGGCACCGAAAGCCCTCCTCCCCTCCTCTCCCAACAGAATCAATGCACGGTCCTCTCTGTATGGGAGGCTATCGCGGGGTTGGTTCCGTGGCACATTGCACGCCAGCTGGCGGTCGCGCGCTCACATGGTGTTTCGCCGGATGACTACTGCTCGAACGGATTTACCTGGAGGAGATTGGATGGAAGTATGGGTGGGATGATGGGGGGGGGGGGGGGGGAAGCAGGCTGATGGATGGGCTGTCGTGCCAATATGCATAAAGGCGGTCACCTCCCAGCGCTATGCCGTGATATCATGTGCCAGCCATAGACGGCTGGGTGCGTGCTAGCTGAATGGCTAGCTTGCCTTGCCAGCCTGCTCCTTTCTCGCCCCTTGCGTTGGAAATGTTCTTGAGCACCTTACCTAGCTGCACTGGCTGGGTTTCTTTGCGGGCTGGATTGCTGTGTGAGAGGGGCGGAAGATGGGCGTCTGGTTGCTCTGGAACTGGGCAGGGATGGAAGCCTGTTTGTTCTGTTGCGTTTTTTGGTGCGTGCAGGCTCCCACTGTGAATTGAAGTGAACGTGAACGGGATGGGGAACCACGTTCTGAGAGTGGAGGTACATTTGAGTTTGTAGCTCTTCGAGTAATTAATAGCTCGGTCTACTTTTGCGATTGGTACTGATACTGGTGGGCCAGCTCCAGCATGCCCTGTGGCAGCGGTGTTGCGCTCGCTACAGGCGCACGCTACAGCAGCCCGTGGCCTGTGGCGGCAGTGGGCAGCGACCAGGCCCACCTGGACAGACGTCAGTCCAGGTTAGCAGCAAAACATTGTGTGTGCGAGTTTCGGTAAGTGTGTGTGTGCGGTCGATTGGATTGGTGCTGCGTGTGCTCCGTCGCCTGCGGTGAGATTCAGGCCTCGAGACAGCCAACACCGGGCCCATCTCGCTGATGGCTGTCGGTCAGTATTTCGCATCCGTCTATCCATCCATTCGGCATCGAGGGTTCTGCTGGGCCGGCCAACACCAGACGCCAGCTTCGGTTTATTTATTTTTCTATCTGTTGACGGGCGCCTCTGCTGCTTTTGCTTGTTTGGGTTGACTGACTAGGGCCTGGCAAACCAGCCAGTGAGCGTCGATCCATCCTCCTACCATTTTTTTTTAGTCCCCAGTTGTTTGTCCCCCAATGCCCCGCCATCACTATCCAGCCCTCCCTACCTGATCACTCATTCATTTTGTTCCTATCACCGCCGCCAACACGGCCCAACAGGACCAGATTGATTCCCTCCAAACAGCGCATTCGTCATGGATCCAGTCGCCGTCAGGGCCTTGCTTGTTGCAAGCTTGGACCCCGATGCCGACAACAGGCGTCGCGCTGAGCTCCAGCTGAAGCAGGTACGCTCTTTCTGAACCCCCCCCCCTTCTCCGATCAGCCTGGCCGCGTTGTCCGCCTCCGGAACTGTCTCGTCCATCCAATGACTTCATCCGGCGGCAGGGCCGGCCTCCGACAGCCCTCCCGGAGCCATGCCTTGCCTGCCCAGCCCCTGTTCAGCGTCGCTAACGTCTTGTGCCGCCGCAGATTGAGGACCAGACGGGCTTCCTCGACTGCCTCTTCGGCATCCTCGAGTCGGAGCAGGAGGCGAGCATCCGTCTTTCAAGTATGTACCCACCGCCGTGGCCTCGCCGAGGTGCCCGGAATCAAGTTGCGTTAACGAGATCCCGTCTCCAGCCGTTATCTATATCAAGAACCGGGTCAACCGAGCCTGGTACGCTCCCGACCACAAACTCCCCGACAATGTGGTTCCGATAAACGAAGAAGAAAAGACCCGCGTGCGCGATCGCGTTGTGCCCCTCCTGGCCTCGTCCGAGCCCCTCGTCCGCCAGCAGCTCATCCCCGTCCTGCAACGAATCCTACAGTTCGACTTCCCCAGCCGGTGGCCTCGCTTCATGGACTTCACCATGGAGCTCCTCAACACAAACACCCCCACCTCCGTCCTCGCCGGTGTGCAGTGCCTGCTGGCCATCTGCCGCGCATTCCGCTACAAGTCGGTCCAGAGCCAGGACAGGCAGCACTTTGGCAAGATCATCGAGGCCAGCTTCCCCCGGCTGCTGGCCATCTGCAACGAGCTGGTGACCCAGGAGAGTGACGAGGCGGGCCAGATGCTGCACCTTGCCCTCAAGACCTACAAGCATGCCACATACGTAAGAGATCTCGCTGCCGGAATTTTGGTCTCCAGTCGTTTTGTTTTGCTAACCTGGGAGGCTTGTAGTTGGAACTGACCCCCCATCTCCGCCAGGAGCAGGTCAACATCGGCTGGTGTACCGTCCTGCTCCAAACAGTCTCCAAAACGCCCCCGGCCAGCGCCATGGCAGGTGATAGTGTCGACCGCGAGAGGAACCACTGGTGGAAGGCTAAGAAGTGGGCATACTACAACCTGAACCGTCTCTTCATCAGGTACTGTCCTTGACCCTTTTTTTTCTCGGCTTTTTTTTTTTTTTTTTGTGAAGGGGGTTGCCGATCCCCATCTGAGACCTCGTGGTAGCTGACTTCCATCCCAGGCAAGGAAACCCAACAACGCCGGGAGACGGCGACGTCGGCGCCCGATTCGCGAAGAACTTTGTTGCCAACATCGCGCCCGAGATCCTGAAGCACTACCTGCAGGAGATTGAGAAGTGGGTTTCCAAGACGTCATGGCTGAGCCGACCCTGCCTTACATATACTCTGGTCTTCCTGGATGAGTCAGTCCGACCCAAGGAGATGTGGACGCACCTGAAACCCCATCTCACCAACCTCGTCACCCACTTCGTCTTCCCCATTCTGTGTCTTACCGATGAAGACCTCGAGCAGTTCGACGATGAGCCCGAGGAGTACCTCCACCGCAAGCTCAACTACTTCGAAGACGGCTCCTCGCCCGATATCGCTGGTGTCAACTTCCTGGTCAACCTGACAAAGCACCGGCGCTTCGAGACCTTCTCGATCCTCAAGTTCGTCAATGACATTGTCAACGAGTATGAGCAGAACCCAGATGACAAGAAGAACCACGTGGCCAAGGAGGGCGCCCTGAGGATGATCGGTACCCTCGCTCCCGTGATCCTCGGGAAGAAGAGCCCCATCGCCGGCCAGGTGGAATACTTTATTGTCCGCTACGTCATCCCCGAGTTCAAGAGCAGCCAAGGATATCTCCGAGCCCGAGCTTGCGATACTGTCGAGAAGTTCGAGCAGCTTGATTTCCAGGACCAGAACAACCTGATGATCATCTACCGCCACATCCTGGACTGCATGGCAGACGAGTCCCTGCCCGTGCGGATCACGGCCGCCCTCGCCCTCCAGCCGCTGATCCGCCACGACGCGGTCCGCAACACCATGCAGACGAGCATCCCCACCATCATGCAGCAGCTCCTCAAGCTGGCCAACGAAGCCGACGTCGACGCCCTCGCCAACGTGATGGAGGATTTCGTCGAGGTCTTCTCGACCGAGCTGACGCCCTACGCCGTTGCTCTCTCCGAGCAGCTCCGCGACACGTACCTGCGCATCGTCAACGAGGTCCTCGAGAAGGAGAAGGGCAACGACGACGGCGAGGCATTCAGCGAGTACGATGACAAGAGTATCACCGCCCTGGGAGTGTTGCAGACCATTGGTACTCTGATTCTGACCTTGGAGAGCACTCCGGACGTGCTGCTCCACATTGAGCAGGTTCTCATGCCCGTCATCAAGATTACCTTGGAAAACAAGCTATACGGTAAACTGATATCCTTTTCCTGCACTCCAGCCCTGAATTTGCTGCGGTGGTTGTGGTTGCTGTTGTTGAAATGTTGCTAATGTGGGACAGATCTGTACAACGAGGTGTTTGAGATCATCGACAGCTGCACATTCGCGGCCAAGAGAATCTCGCCCAACATGTGGCAGGCCTTCGAGTTGATTCACAGCACCTTTAAGGCAGGTGCTGAGTACTACCTCGAAGATATGCTCCCGGCCCTCGACAACATCGTCCAGTACGGTGCGCCCCAGCTGGTGCAGAAGCCCGAATATGTGCAGGCTCTGTATTCCATGATCACCGACATGTTCACCACCCAAGCCCAGGGTCTGGAGAGAGTCAGCGCCTGCAAGCTTGCCGAAGCCATGATGCTCTGCCTCCGGGGTCACATTGACAACTGCATCGAGGGCTTCATCGTTGTGGCCATGAGCATTCTGGCGGCAGAGGACGAGGTCAAGGTGCTGAGCATCCGGATCCACCTCATGGAGATGGTGATCAACGCCATCAACTACAACCCCCTCCTGGCTCTGCAGATCCTAGAGAACAAGGGCTGGACCAACCGCTTCTTCACTCTGTGGTTCGGCAACATGTCCTACTTCACCCGGGTTCACGACAAGAAGCTGTCCATCATCGCCATCACCGCCCTGCTGAACCTCAACCACGACCAGGTGCCGGCCAGCATCTCTGTGGGGTGGCCCAAGCTGCTGGAGGGCATTACAGAGCTGTTCAGATCCCTACCCGGTGCTATGAAGAGTGAGTGTTGACCCGCGGTGATGACGTCGTAGACGCAAGGACAATGCTAACGGGAACTAGAGCGCGACGAGGCCCTCCAGGACGACTTCCACTTGGACTCATACGACTATGCTGATGACGAGGAGTGGCCTGAGGACGGCTCTAACTGGGTCGCAGAAGAGCCTGCCGAACAGGAGACGTCTGCCGATGTCACAGATGAGGGTGCTGCTTACCTGAAGCTGCTGCACGACGAGGTTGGTCCAGATGAAAGCTACATGTACAATCACGCAAGCATGGCAATACTGACTGATGATATCGGAACAGGCACAGAAGTTTAGCAGCGTTATGCCATCGGATGATATGGACCTGGGCGAGGACAACTTCCTCGACTCCCCATTGGACAAAGTTGAGCCATACGGTCTGCTGAAGGCCACCATGATGAGTGAGTGGAGAGATTTGCCCGTGCACGTGAAGGGCGAATAGAGACTGACGAGCCGGACATTAGGAATGCAACAAGAGCAGCCAGAATTCTACAGCTCACTGACGAGCTCCCTCTCCGCCGAGAACCAGAGCGTGATCCAGAGCGTCATGGTGCGAGCGGACGAGATCGCGATGGAGCAGCTGCAGTTGGAGCAGCAGGCGCAGGCCAAGCTCCTTGCTGAGCAGCAGGGGGGAACCCCAGCCGCCAGCTAAGGGATAGCTGTCCCCTTTGATGACGAGGCGGGTGATTGGGGAGGAACATATATACCAAGATATTGTCGAGTGGAAACTGTCATGAAAGCATCTGAAAGGGACCAAGCCGTGTTCCGACCAAAGCATTGTCACTTTTTAGAGCTGTGGAGGAGCCGAGCCGGGGGGGAGCAAAGCGGCAAAGCAAAGCAAAGCAAAGCAAGTCAGAGAGGAAAGACCAAGCCAAGAAACAAAAAACAAGACTAAAATTCCCACCCAAAAAATGATGAAAATGACGATCTACAAGTATTGGGACTCACCAGAGACCCAAAAAAATTTCAAACAAGACAACAAAAAAACGCAGGGGGGGGGGGGGGGGGGGGGGGGGGGGGGGGGGGGGGGGGGGGGGGGGGGGGGGGGGGGGGGGGGGGGGGGGGGGGGGGGGGGGGGGGGGGGGGGGGGGGGGGGGGGGGGGGGGGGGGGGGGG